>JBBBDQ010001864.1:840000-925000 GCA_037127315.1 Ascarosepion bandense | reverse complement strand
ATTTAAAGAATTACCTATTCAAAGAAAGTCACACTAACCTCGCAAGAACCTTAAGGAAATCTGTATCTGTTAGTTTCAATTCTTCACATGTACCCACTTAAATGTGCGTTGTAGTGCAGTGGATATCGGCTCGGAACTAGGAATCAGGGAGCCAAGTTCGAATTCCAGCTGAATTCCTTGCATTCACTTACGCGCAAATACCCTTGGAAAAGGTATTAATCCGTCTATTACTTCCAGTTATGGGTTAAATAACAGGACAGATTGGGTTCTATAGCCTTGGCTGGCAACCAGTCTACCGCAGAAAGCAATGGCAACCTAATGCGGGATAATCTTCTGCCCAGTCAGTCATGTCTCTTTCGAGACATGATCGCCTAAGCGTGTATCACGTATGGCACTTAACTAACTGACCCACTAAAATAACGCTTGTAGTAATAGGAAATAATGTCTTCGAAAAGATCGTTTACGTTTCGACTTGAAGAGGTTAAGATTGTAGGAGAGCATCTTCTCAGGAGACGGTACCAAATTGCAACAGTTCTGGGAAAAAACTGGCATCGCAGAACTTATTTCCCACCAGTTGAATATGAAGAAAAATGAGAAAGTTTCAACTCAATGTCAGTCAGTCAGTTAAGTACCATACGTGATACACGCTTGGGCGATCATATCTCGAAAGAGACATGACTGACTGGGCAGAAGATTATCCCGCAGTAGGTTGCCATTGCTTTCTGCGGTAGACTGGTTGCCGACCAAGGCTATAGAACCCAATCTGTCCTGCTATTTAACCCATAACTGGAAGGAAGAGACGGATTAATACCTTTCCCAAGGGTATTTGTGCGTAAGTGAATACAATGGATACAACTGGAATTCGAACTCGGCTACCCCGGTTTCTCGTTAGCCGAGTTCGAATTCCAGTTCCAACTCAATGTACGTGTCCGATACTCGCTAAGGCGGGAAACTTTTCTGTGACCAAATCGCTCCTTTACATTTGGCCAATTAAATCCCCAGACTACAATCCCCTTAATTTTTATGCGTGGGGTGCAGTTGAGCAAGAGTCTAACCAAAAAATTCATTGTAACACAAATGATGACCTGAAGGTAAGGATTATGGCAGCATTCACGAACTTAAACAAGGAAACCATTCAGAAGAGTTAAATGAGATTCCAAAGTCGTTTGGAGGCAATGACTGAAGCTAATGGCGATTTTGCTGAATAAATTTACTTTTTTGTGTTTCAAGAAATTTTTGTGTAATTTTGGTAAATATATCTGTTAGAATGAGCTGTCTGTACGAATGATTTATTTTTAAAATATAAGAGGAATTCATGGTTATTTAGAAAGTTAGGGATTGGCAATTGAAGAAAATATAATTAAACAGTATATTTATATATTTTTTCTACCGTAATGTAATTCTTTAAATCAATCTTTGCTCTAGAAAAATGGTTTCTCTGCATTTTTTTTCTCTCTCTCTCTCTCCGTCATTTAGACGATAATTTATTCATCGCACTCCCTCCCTGCCTCTCTCTCTCTGTATGTATGCATTTATATTCTTTTTTGCATAATTTAGACGACAATTTACTCATCACACATTGTCTGCGTGTATATATATACTTTATTTGTTTAAACATTATTTTTGATCGATACTCGGTATTTGAGTAGATATTCTGTTTTTAATTAAACAGTATATTCATGTATTTTTTTCTACCGGCCTGATATCTACTCAAATACGAGTATCGATTAAAGAAAATATTCAAACAAATAATTATGTCCGTTGTTAATTCTATTTCGTTAATCTCTGGAACTTTCCGTATATATATATATATATTTCCGTATATATATATATATATAGTCATCCGCAGACAGATCTGTTTCGCTGTATCACAGCTCATCAGCACGGTTAGACTCCGACTGCTCCCTAACCCAGGCTCGAAACCCGACCTAATTGGCGTCAGTCGGCGACTCTACCCCTGGGCAACGGGGCGTTCGGTGGAAAAAGGCAGTCTTTTTTAGCGCATATCATCTTACGTACCCAGTAGCTAGAGTGCTCCAATTCATTATATATATATATATATATATATATATATATATATATATATATATATACGAGTAAATGAACTGTAAAGTGAAGTTTCCGTTTACACGGCAAGTATAATGCAAAACTTGATACTTGCTATTGGTTTATAAAATTGGAGTGGAAAGGTTATCCTGATATTTTCCTATTGCCTATGATATACTCTGGATCAAGTTACATATGCCTGTAATTGATCATCTAATTTAGACGAAACTGAAAGTATAGGTAATATGACACTTATTTCAGTCTACGTGTGTGAATGTGTACATCGTCGTAACAGACTAGCAAAATATTGGAAATTTTTTTAAATGTCTTAATAGAAATAACAAAAATGTCTTAATAGTCAGTTAAGTGCCATACGTGAAACACGCTTTGGGCCATCATGTCTCATAAAAGACATGACTGACTGGGCAGAAGATTATGATGCAGTAGGTTGGCATTGCTTTTTGTGGTAGACTGGTTGCCAGCCAAGGCTATAGAACCCAATCTGTCCTGTTATTCAACCCATAAGATACAGCAAAAAATGTCTTAATAACCAAAAATTATGCGTGAAAGTTTGATCGATGATCAGTACCAAAACTTTGCTGGCATAACTCGCTTCATTAGATTGATTCATAAATAATTTCCGTATTTGTTTATCAAATTTATTCGTTAAAAATGAAGTACGATTCTATGTTGTTCATCTACTGGTTTAAATGAGTCATTCCGAGTAGACTTTTAAGCCAGCTTCTGACCTGAATTCTGCATATTGTTTCCCATCCTGGAAAGGTAGCATCTTTAGCTTTAAATGTGGCCATTGCAAAACTGTTATGGTAGCTTCTGATGCAATCGATGAAATATTTAGATTCAACTGACCTCCCATCTGAAATCATTATTATATATTCCGTTTATATTTTTTCTTTGTTACAATACGTCCCATCTGGTCCATCTTTGAATCTGAGAGCATTGCAATACGCACACTGAATGATTTTGATCCAATAGACATCTTTGGATGATTTGAATATTCACCGTCACAGTTGTATTGAAAAACCGGCATGGACAGACTAAAAAAGAAAGCTGCACTACTTTTAGTAGAATTTTGATTATCACTAAACTGTCTTGCATGGCTTTGGATAATTTGAATATTCACCGTCACAGTTGTATTGAAAAACCGGCATGGACAGACTAAAAAAGAAAGCTGCACTACTTTTAGTAGAATTTTGATTATCACTAAACTGTCTTGCATGGCTTTGGATAATTTGAATATTCACCGTCACAGTTGTATTGAAAAACCGGCATGGACAGACTAAAAAAGAAAGCTGCATTCCTTTTAGTAGAATTTTGATTATCACTAAACTGTCTGGCATGTCTTTCTTCAGGTGTTTTAAGAGATTTTGCTCTTTTACGGTTTGCAGCATCTGTTTCTCTCCTGGGTAAAGTCTGACTGTCATCTAATGCAGCTCTTGACCTTCTCTACCTTGCAGCATTTGCTTCTCTCTTTGCTTGCACCTGATCGGAAGTTTGATATATTCTTGATATCTTATGTTTGGCTGCATTTGCTTTTCTCCTGGCTTGTACCTCTTCTAATATTCCAGATGTTCTTGATACTCTAAGATTTGCAGCGTCTATTTGTCTCCTAACTTGTGTCTCCGCTCATGTTTCTTTTGCTCTTTTATCAATTGTGCCTTACATCTCTGGTCGTTGGATATTTACATGGTATTTTCATGATATAACTCTGAATTCTTCAGTTCACTCGATGGAACTTCAGAACCTCACATTAACTCTGATTCGGGCTATAAGTCTAGTTCCTGTCAAAAACACCGATTTGGGCTGAAAGTCCGATTTAAGCCTAAACTGTTTCTTACACAATTATTTTCAGGGCTATTGCTCCGACGAACTTAGCTCACTGGTGCTCCCACCCTCTGCATGAATTTACTCAAGCTACTAAACTAGCAACTAGGTCCCACCTTTTTAACAATGAAACCAATCAAATGTAACTGCAACTTCTACTATACAGTTTCTTTTCTTACACTTCCTGCCTGTGGAATTCCCTTCCGTATACTTGCTTCCCCGACAGCTACAATCTTCAAGAATTTAAATGTAAGGTCAATTGGCAGAGAAATTATTTCTCATCAGAGTGTGGCTTCTCTCTGTCTCTTCTACAAATATTTTCACGACTTCGTTGTGGTGCATTGGATATCGGCTCGGAACGAGAAATCGGAGAGCCGAGATCGAATTCTAGCCGAATTCATTGTATTCACTTACGCGCAAATACCCTTGGGAAAGGTATTAATCCGTCTATTCCTTCCAGTTATGGGTTAAATAGCAGGACAGATTGGGTTCTATAGCCTTGGTCGGCAACCAGTCTACCGCAGAAAGCAATGGCAACCTACTGCGGGATAATCTTCTGCCCAGTCAGTCATGTCTCTTTCGAGACATGATCGCCCAAGCGTGTATCACGTATGGCAACTGACTGACTCAGATGAGTTTACCTCTCTGGTGTCCCATCTGCACGAATTTACTCGATTTGCTAGACTGGCAACTAGATCCCACTCTTTTAGAATCAAAACAGTCAAATGTCACTTCTACTCTATCAGCCTCTTTTCTCGTATTTCCCGTCTGTAAAACTCCCTTCCATATACTTGCTTCCCCGACAGCTACAATCTCTAAAAATTTAAATGTAAGGTCAATTGGCAGAGAAATTATTTCTCATCATCTCCTCTAGGCATGAATTGTAATTACGTTCTCTGTTTCTCTTTATCTGTTTTATTTGGTCGGAGCCCCCTGCTATTCATCTCGGGGTCCTCAACAAAATTCAAAGGTGAATCTGCAATGTGATCGAACACAACCTGTCAGCTCGACTCCAGTCAATTTTCTCACGTACAGGGTGTGGCTTCTCTCTGTCTCTTCTACAAATATTTTCACGACTTCTACTCAGATGAGTTTACCTCTCTGGTGTCCCATCTACACGAATTTACTCGAGCTGCTAGACTAGCAACTAGGTCCCACACTTTTACAGTCAGAACAGTCAAATTTAGCCGTCACTTCTATTCTCTTAGCTTCTTTTCTCGGATTTCCCGTCTCTGAAACTCCCTTCCATATACTTGATTCCTTGCTACAATCTTCAAGAGTTTAAATACAACTTTAATTTTCGTACGCTTCCTTGGAGTAGTCGACTGTCGAGACAATAGATTTTAGACGTGATACAAATCTGATGAAATCACAAATGACGCAATATTTTTGAAGGCCAAACAACTTTCATCATACAACCCGAAAATAGATTCAGTTACTAGACAGGTTACTATTTGTTTTTACAGTCATAACAGTCAAATGTAGCCTCTCTTAACTTCTTTTCTCGCATTTCCCGTCTGTGAAACTTCCTTCTGTATATTTGTTTCCCCAACAGCTATACTCTCCAAGAATTTAAATGTAAGGTCAGTTGTCATCTCTCTGACTCGCATTCTTTCCCTCATGTTCTTTTCTCCGTCCACTTTATTCTCATCACACCAGCATTCTCATTCTTCTCTTATCCATTCTCTGACACCCGCTCCTCACTTTGCTTTGACGTAATCCCCTGCACACTAGTGGTTGTAAAACTGCCTTGCTTGGGGTGAAATGATTATAAAAACAAAAAAAAAAAAATGAACAAACTCTGATTTGGGTTTAAAATCAAATTCAGGTTTAAAATTGAGTTCTTCAAATTACAAACTCTTCGGAATTTCAAAATCTTACGTCACGAAACCTCTCACTTTAATTCTGTTTTCTTGGCGAATTTTTTCAACTTTGCCTGATTGCCACGGAGCCGGCTTTGCGCGTCGGACCACAGCGGCACGTGGTCGGCTAATGCATGTCGGATTCGCTAGCCAGCATGCCTGCCTGAACGCCTGCCCGCCACACGCATACCCACCTGCCGGACGGCCTGCCAGACAGGTTGGGACAAATTCGTGCGAAGTCACATTCCTGTCAACCTATGCAGCAAAACTAATTCGTGTAAAAACATTTGCTTTTTTTCGACACATTTCACAAAGTTTTGTGGATATTTTAAACAGCATTTAAAACAAGATTTTTTAAATTCGCAAAATTCAAGTTTCCTTAAAATGTTCTGCAAGAGTCGTTATGTCACATTATTGCGTCTGAAATCAAATCATACCTGCGTCCATTGAATCTTTTATTTAATTTTTTTAATTCTTCAAATTACATACTCTGCGGAATTTCAAAACCTTACGTCACGAAACCTCTCACTTTAACTCTGTTTTCTTTGAGAATTTCTTACACTTTGCCCGATTGCCACGAGCCGGCTGTTGCGCGTCCGAATACGGCCGCGTGTGGTCGTCAGCTAAGCGTCTGACTCGCGTCTCATCACGCTGGCCTGTGGTCACCGAATTCTTCGAAACTTAGCGAATGTCCAAGCCGCATAAATCAATGAATGTTTACAAGAAAGGCTTATAGAAAAGGAAGACACTTCGCGTTGTGCAACAACATGAGTCAAGTTAATTCTATTACAAATTCAAAGAGAAACATCACGATTTCTACGGAGGTTGGTAATTGTACTGATTCACGTTTAATTTTCGCTGCCAAGTCAACCAAACAAGACTTGATTTATGTGGGTTGTACAACGGAAAAATAATAATTAAAGTGGACAGGGAAGTCAACAGCCAGCGGCGACAGTTTGTTTCAAGCTTAAGAGCAATCGTCAGGCCATCAGCAATGTGTTGTTTCTCGACACACACACACACACACACACACACACACACACACACACACATATATATATGTACACGTACACACACACACACACACACACACACATATATATGTACACGCACACACACACACACACACACACATATATATATATGTACACACACACACACACACACACACATATATATATATTCTATTTGTAAAGGAGTCATTACGCAACCTAGGTTTCTACCATGAGTTGTGTCTTCGGGCGATTTGCAATAACTATTGAAAATCGCCTGAAGACACCACTCATGGTAGAAACCTAGGTCGCGTAATAACTCTTTTACAAATGGAAAATATTCAAAAGTTCTACAATATAATTGTATTGAACTCTTTTTAATACAAATATGTACTGGTCTAATATTATTATGACCAAAAACTAAGTAATTAAACAGTCAGTATATATATAAATTGTGGAGAAAAATAAAAATTTTGAAACTTTTAATTTTAAATTTTAATTTAATTTTTTAATTTTAATTTTTTAATGTTAATTTTTTCTTTTTTTTTACTTCTCTAATTTATTATATGAGCACTAATGAGTTTATATCTTCGTGTTGTATTTTTAAAATGTCCTCAGATCTGCGCTTTTTGAATAATTCCTATTTTGTGTCTGTGATTTCATCATTGTTTTAAAAAAATGCCAAAGGATATACAATATTACGAACAAATGTATCTACAATTCATTTCCGGTCAAAGTTTGAAATTTCTATTTCTTTGCTGCTTCTGTTGTCTACCCAACACTTTCTTCTCTGTGGAATTTCTCACTTTTTCATCTTTGTTAAGCCAAGACGTTACTTGACCGATATTCTGTATCTATCTATATCTTACTTCATACCGAAATTTGGAGTCTATTTCTCCGAGCCGTTTTCATTGGCTCTTCCCTCTCCTTTCTTTCTTTCTTTCTTTCTTTCTTTCTTTCTTGTTTTCCTCTTTGCTTTTTATTTCCTTTATGTCCTTCTCTTTCCTCTTTCTTTCCCCTGTTTTTGATTTAAATAAAAAAGTTTATTGCCATCATTATTAACTGCTTGATGAGACATTGTTCTTTCAATGTCGAAACAAAATGTATAATTTTGCAGTGGTTTATAGTTTGTACATGTTAAAAGTATAATAAATAATAAATATTCATTGCTCTTTTTTTATACTGAGCACTGTCTTAAATTAATGTTTTGGACGTTGCAATTATTATCTTCTTTATTTATTTATTTATTTGGGTATGTGTGTGTGTGTGTGTGTGTGTGTGTGTGTGTGTTTATGTGTGTGTGTATGTGTGTATGTGTGTGTGTATGTGTGTGTTTGTGTATGTGCGTGTATGTGTGCGTATGTGTGCATGTGTATGTGTATGTGTATGTGTGTATGTGTATGTGTATGTGCGTGTATGTATGTGTATGTGTGCATGTGTATGTGTGTGTGTGTGTGTTTATGTGTGTGTGTGTGTGTGTGTGTGTGTGTGTGTGTGGATTATTGCATTGTTTTAACAGTTATTTGGGTTGGCGGTTTACAGCTAACTGAATTTATTGAATTCATTAACACGCAAATACCCTTGAGAAATGTATTAATCCATCTCTTCTCTCTCTAACTATGAGTGAAATAGCGGGACAGATTGGGTTCTATAGCCTTAGTTGGCAACCAGTCTACCGCAGAAAGTAATGGCAACCTACTGCAGGAAATGATTCTGACTAGTCACTCATGTCTCTTTCGAGACATGATCACCCAAACGTGTATACCGTATAGGAACTATTGAGTGAAATTAATTATTGATCCGGATGTAGATTTGTGGCAATTTTATAGTGTTGTTTGTAAACTTTTTATTAACTTATTATTGATGATTTTATAGTTGCTTGTTATAAATATGTTAATTTGTCATTATGTGTGTCAATGAAGGCATGGCCATAATAAATCAGTCAGTTAATTGCGATACTTGATATACACTTGGGCGATCATATCTTTTTAGAGACATGACTAACTAGGTACACACCGATAACAGACGGTCTTATAGGAATACGAAAACATTTTTTCATATTGTCATCCATATTCCTCCAATATTGTTCTTGGAATATAAAACTGTATATGTCATTATCTCATTAATTCATTTATATATATATATATATATATATATATATATATATATATATATATATATATATATATATATATATCCCTTTTATTAAGGAAGTTGAACTTTTGTATTGGCTTATTAACCTGATTGTTTTCGTAGTCATTCCATTAATTTGGTTTTTTACAAACCTTTTGGCAAGATGAGCGATAGAGATAATTTTGCAAAATCTTACGCCCGGTTCACACTCTACCCACGTCTTTTGAACAGGTGAAGAGGCTCATCCCTTGTTTCCTGTTTAGGATGTGGTTCCCGGCTTTCTCTTTTCCAATCATTTTACTCTTAAGTAGCCCCATGCGCATCAGTGACGTCACCGCCTTGCTTGGGGTGATATTATTTAAAAAAAAGAGTATTATCTAACATGAATATTGTCTTTAGTTTATATCTTACTAGCATCATAGCCCGGCTTTGCCCGTGCAGCTCAGAACATTTTTTAATTAGATGAATAATGCAGGGTGTGACGATTTCCGAGCGCTTGTAGCCGCCGCCTCATTTTAAAACTCAGTTAATATAAAAAAATAATTACATAAAAAGTTGTTGTTAACAAATTGTTGAAAAGTTCCATTAAAAAATCTATATTCTTTTTTTTTGCGTAAACATGATTTATTGTTTTGTGTGACATTGTAAACAACGTTGCGTTTGTTTTTGTTTCAAAATTACGGGGGAAATATTTACAGTTTTTGTTGACTAAATGAATTTCAGAAATTTTCGAAGAATATTTAAAAATGTAGACATTTAATTTTAGAGGAAAAAGTTACATTAATGCCACACGAATTACAGACAGTTGATTTCCTGCATGAAATATTTAGCGAAGCAAAAAGCTTTATTTTTTAATTTTATTTTCTGAAGTATGAAATATTAAATCTGAAAAAAAAAAAGACTTAAATAATTAAATTAACGATTGGCACTTTTTTTTTAAACATAATTTGTTTTTGTTTAAAAAAAACATTTTATTTTAAAAATATTTCTTTTGTTTCAAAATTACGGGGAAAAATATTCACATTTTTTGTTGATCAAATGAATTCTTAAAAAGTCGGGAATAAAAATTAAATATAAAGCTCATTTTTTTAGTCGCATTTGAAAAGTGTGATTTGATTTCTCTGACGTAATTTAGCAACCATCTTAGATCATAGATGTTTTACGGAGCAAATGTAAACAATCGGCTCCATTGGCCAAAAAGTCGAAAAGGGAAAATTGCTGAACTGAAACTCAAACAGTATGTGTCGGCCTGGCTTCTTCGTAGATATCAGTCCCTAGAATGTTTGAATGGCGTAGCTTAAAAAATGTAGGCGTGCATAGATTACCGTCACACATAGACTGACAGATTGCTTATATATATATATATATATATATATATATATATATATATATATATATCACGAACAATATTGATGAAAATGTATAAGAAAGTTGAAAATGTTTTCTTGTAACGCGTTTCATCCTTTAGGATTTGGCCTTAAGAACGAAACACTATCTATAACTAATAATAACGTCTTGTTCAACCAATGGAATAATAATGACAATTTATTATGAACCATCATCAAATTTATTTTATTATTTCACGGGCTCCTTGATATTCAATTACGTTCATCATTATGGGCGATCTGACAGGTCATATTCCTGTTCAGGACAAACCACTGAAAAAATGTCCTCCTACCTGAAGGCTCCCATTCGTCATTTTTCACGTACACAACGCCATTGATTCAATCCGGAGGGGGATCTTCAGCCCTTGATGTTCATTTTTCTAGGAAAACGTTATCACATCATCACTGCACTTACTGCATACATAGCTATGGAGCCCAGTCTATCCCATTGTTTTTATTTTTTTATTTTTGCTACAACTCAGTCAGTTAAGTGCCATACGTGATACACGCTTTGGGCGATCATGTCCCGAAAGAAAAGAAAGAAAGATTATCCCGCCGTTACTTTCTACAGTAGACTGGTTGCCAGCCAAGGATATGGAACCCAATCTGTCCTATTATTTAACCCATAATTGGAGGGAAGAGACGAATTAATAACTTTCCCAAGGGTATTTGTGCGTAAGTGAATGCGGGGAATTCAACTGGAATTCGAACTCGGCTCCCCGGATTTCTCGTTCCGAGCCGATATCCACTGCACCACAACACACATCCGCAATTGCTTGTTTGAATTAGTCTTCCTATTATTCAGATTTATATCAACAATTTCTTGATTATGGAATCTATACAACTAAAAATGTTCACAAAACTTTTTCTCCGCTCAGATGTTTTTAAAACTTATACTAATGCACAGATGCAAATCAATAAATCAGCATTCGAAGACTTGAAATAAAATAATCTCACAATATGTTTTATTTCTTTCTAATGTTACTTAAATAGCAGGACAGATTGGGTTCTATAGCCTTGGCTGGCAACCAGTCTACCGCATAAAGTAATGGCAACCTACTGCGGGATAATCTTTTGCCCAGTCAGTCATGTCTCTTTCGAGACATGATCGCCCAAGCGTGTATCACGTATGGCACTTAACTGACTGAATATAATAGTTGGAATCATGATTAAGGCTTGTACTGATCATAAAGTGGGTGATCGGTTTTCTATTGTTATGAAGTAATAAACTAATCCCCCAATAATTACTACGTAATAATATAATACATCTCTTCTCCCTCTAGCTATGAGTCAAATAATAGAACAGATTGGGTTCTATAGCCTTGGCTTGCAACCAGTCTACCGCAGAAAGCAATGGCAACCTACTGTGGGATAATCTTCTGCCCAGTCAGTCATGTCTCTTTCGAGACATGATCGCCCAAGCGTGTATTAACGTGTGGCATTTAACTGACTGACTGAATGTTAATTTTAACTTCCCATTATCACTCACTACACCTTCCAGTTTATCTCTTGATCAAGCGAACTATCGACAGATCGATTTATCTATAAAAGTATCTTTTCTTTAATATCAAATTTAAGTATCAATTTAAACACCTATTAAAGTATTACATATCTATCGATCAACTGATCTATTTAAATATCACTACCCTTTCGTATAAATTTGACTGATTTTTAACGCCTTCACAAATAAAAACATTTCTCTTTTAACTATCTGTAAGAACCCTTTTGACTACGGCTGATGCTAACCTCTACGGAGTGAAAAAAATTATATTGAATGAGTTATTATGCCTACTGCTACAAAATTGGTTTCCTGTGTCATGCTAGACCAGTGATTTCTTTTCTTTCTCTAGGCCACATTTTCAGAATTAAAAATTTGTTCTAGCCACTGCAAATTTTATGGGACACAAAGTATAAATATAAATAAATGAAACAAAAACAAAAAAACAAAAAACAAATACAAAACAAACAGAATGAAGGCTAAAGGGAGATAACCACGGTATTCAGAAACAGGATAATAAGGGAGATAACCAAATATTAAAAAACAGGACAATTTCCCGAGAAACAAAGAAGAGAGTACTGAACTGCTTTCTCATAACATTATCATTGATAACTCTCTTCTCCAATTTCCAGACCCTAGTTACTATATTCTTACTACTTGATATAATGCATATTACCACATTGAAAAGTTGGTCAATATTTATTTATAACTATATATACTGGGACTCAAGTAATCCATAATAATATTTTAAATTTTGAAATCATGTTTATTTTTGGGATATGAACTTTAAAAACTGTTTCTAAATCTTTGATTGTCTGGCAATCATTCTGACTCACCGGCTATCCTCTTTCGCCGCACCTAATTTTATGGTAAAATGTAAAATTTAAATATTAAAAACAAAAAGCAGAGAAGTGTTAAGGGAGATAACCAGAGATTTGAAGTCAGAACATTATGATTGATAACTCTCTCCTTCAATATGCAGACCCTAGTTACTATATTCTCAATACTTGATATAATGCAAAAAATATCACAATGATAAAATCGTCCAATAATTATTTATAACTAATTTATACTGGAAATCATGCGTGCAATTACAAGTAATCTATAATAATATTTTAAATTTTGAAATCATATTTATTTTTGGTATATGAATTTTTGAAAAACTGTTTCTAAATCTTTGATTGTCTGTCAATCATTCTGACTCACCGGCTAGCCTCTTCCTAAGCACGCATACGCCGTGCCGTTTGAGAACCACCGTGCTAGACAATCTTTCTCGCCAGAACCTACCTTAAATAAATTGAAGTCTACCATTCATCCTTGCTTTGACAGCTTGTACCACATCTGGTCAGATTTTCCAACTATATATTTAAAGATTCTTGATAACATCAAAAGAAAGTTCTGCAATATTATTGGTCTTGACCTGACATCTTAGCTTCAGTCACTTTTCCACCGGCCTAATGTAACTTCCCTGTGCCTTTTCCATAAGTACTTTTATGGTAATTGTTATAGAGATTTTCTAAGCGCAGCTTAGACGTGACACAAAGCCGAAAGTAAGGGACACCCAGTGCGGATCAAATTCACTACTCAATTATAACGGTTCTAGCAGAACAAGCTTGCTAACCATAACATCATCTCGAGGTGAAGGTTACCATGAAGGTAATTGTTATGATGAACTTTCCTCTATGATACCTAGACTTTATGAATTTAAGCACAAGATTGATTAGTATCAATTTACAGTTGAATTGTCTAGACGATGCCGTAAGTTCTATGCTAAAAGTTTCTTCTCTCCCACTTCTCGCTTGTGAAACTGTCTTACAAATTCTTTCTATGATATTCAGTACATTTCATTATCATATCCATTACTTCTATCAGAATAGTGATAATTAGAGTTTTCAGTGCCCACTTTTTTCTACTTCGATTTCCAGGTCCTTATAATTTGACAATTTTTCAAATTCTCTTTCAGAAACAATTGGAGGAGATAGACTAAACTATCGCCCGGTTCACATTCCACCCACGCCTATTGAACAGGTGAAGAGGCTCATCCCTTGTTCCCTGTTTAGGATGTGGTTTCCGGTTTTCTCTTTTCCACTCTTTTCACTCCTTTTTCTATTTCTTTTTTTTTTCAATTGGAGTAGATAGACTAAACTATCGCCCGGTTCACACTCCACCCACGTCTATTGAACAGGTGAAGAGGCTCATCCCTTGTTCCCTGTTTAGGACATGGTTTCCGGTTTTCTCTTTTCCAATCTTTTCACTCCTTTTTTTCTTTTTTTTCTCAATTGGAGTAGATAGACTAAACTATCGCCCGGTTCACACTCCACCCCCGTCTATGGAACAGGTGAAGAGGCTCATCCCTTGTTCCCTGTTTAGGATATGGTTTCCGGTTTTCTCTTTTCCAATCTTTTCACTTCTTTTTTCTTTTTTTCTCAATTGGAGTAGATAGACTAAACTATCGCCCGGTTCACACTCCACCCACGTCTATTGAACAGGTGAAGAGGCTCATCCCTTGTTCCCTGTTTAGGACGTTGTTTCCGGTTTTCTCTTTTCCAATCTTTTCACTCCTTTTTCTTTTTTTCTCAATTGGAGTAGATAGACTAAACTATCGCCCGGTTCACACTCTACCCACGCCTATTGAACAGGTGAAGAGGCTCATCCCTTGTTCCCTGTTTAGGATGTGGTTTCCGGTTTTCTCTTTTCCAATCTTTTCACTTCCACGTAGCCCCCTGCACATCAGTGGCGTTACCGCCTTGCTCGGGGTGATATGATTAAAAAAAAAAAAGAAAGTCATATCAGTTATTATTAATTAATATTAAACAAAATGATTGACGGAACACTTTCAATATATTTGCACAGTTACAAAGAGAGCGTAATTTAAGAAAAGAAAAAGAGAAGAAAAAATACCGTTTGCAATGTTAAACAATATTTCAACCGAATGTCTGTCTTCTTCAGGTAATATTTTTAAAATATTTTAGCATAAGATTATGCAAAAATTATATGCCTTTTTTGCAAACGTTGCTTGCCTTGTAATAAAAAACAGGGCAGATTAACAAGATTTGACGAATATTCAGGCTGGTAGACGTGAATATATATATATATATATATATATATATATATATATATAATCTGTAAATTCAGATGAAACTTAGTGGAGAAATAGCTATTTTGAACATGTCACTTTAAGGCATGTATTCTTCGACTCCTTATAAACAGAGAATGAGGAAAGATTCTAAGCCCAGAGGGTAGCTTAGGTAAAGGAAGGGGTTGGGATGTATTGATTTTCATTGGGTGGGGCTGGGGGACGGAGTTAATAGTAATTCGTCCTTGGTAGTGGGAGCTATGTGGCCTGACCCTACGGTTAGCAGTGGCAGGTGGTGTAGAGGTAACTGCTATGTCGACTTTTAAAAAGTTTTTGAAACTAATTGGGGGAATAGGATAATGATTGTAATTTATACTTATTTCTATGCCGACACATACTTATGATCTCCCTTCGTTTGTTAAGGAGTATATTTTGGTCTTGAAATTTTAAAGTTTTAATTTTTTCTGTCAAACATAGGTTACACCTATCACTTAAGCTATTGAGGGTCCGAGCCTTGCCTATGAGTTCCCATTTTATCTGGGGATCTAAGTTACTTTCTTTTAATTCCCGGTATTTTCTAGAAAGAGCAGTTTGGTATTTTAAACTAGGATTGGTGAAGGATTACCTATATATATATATATATATATATATATATATATATATATATATATATATATATAGTACTGTGCAAAAGTATTAGGACAAGAACTAATTTATCTTTTATGAGGCATCAAAATAAAATTTAAAATCACCCCCGTCCTAACACCTAACCAAATGTATTCGGACAGGGGTGATTTTCCTAAAAATTTCATTGAAATTCAAATATATGGCAAAAAGCTAAACCTTTGTAAGAATTTTTTAATTAAAAAAGAAGAGGGGGAAAGGCTTCGGAATTTGAATTGGCCACCACAAAGCTCTGATCTCAATCCAATTGATCATCTATGGGATATTTTGGATAAACAATTGATAAATCTAATGGTACTTTGCAAGACACACTTTGAGAACAAATACAAGCTGCTTGGTAGGAGATACTATTAGATACATTGAAGAAGCTTGTGATGTCAATGTGTGACAGAATGAAGGCTGTGATCAAAGCAAAAGACTATTATACTAAATATCAAATTTATTTTGTAACAAGTTTTTTTTTTTGTTAAAGCATTTGGTGAGTAAATTAAATAAAATTACTTTAATTAAATTGTTTATTTTCTGTCAATATGCCTCATAAAAGATAAAATAGTTCTTGTCCTAATACTTTTGCACAGTACTGTATATTCTTTAACAATAAAAGCAAAGCATCTACTCAAATATTATTATCCATCAAAAATAACATTTAAACAAATAAATAAAAATATGTCGGATTTAATTCATTTCCTTACATATACAGGGTGTCCCAGAAGTCACGCACCATATAATGATTTTTTTATTTTTTCTATGTTTCAGATTTGATCTGATATGGGTGAGAAACTAACAGTACAAGAAGGAGTTAAATTGTTTTTCATGTTTGGAAGAAATGGGACAATATATTGCTCTGTAGCTCAAGAATTCAACCACAATCATCCTGAGCGAGAAAAACCATTGAGTCATACCACTGTCTGTCGTTCGATCAAACGCTTCCAAGAAACTGGATCAGTTGCTGACCGTGAGAGATGTGGTCGACAAAAGAGTTCAACTGATGAAGAAACATTCCTCCATGGTTCTGGTGAATGTTGCTAGAAGCCCCGTGAAATCAGTAAGGAAAGTAAGCCAGGAGCTAACAATTAACAAATCATTGGTACATCGTATTCTTAAAACACAGAAAGAGAATTGATGCATGTGTTAATGCATTGGGTGAACAATTTGAGAATTTGTTACATATATATATATATATATATATAGTGTATCGAGGCAGCAGATAATTTTCAAAATATATACTGTTGAATATAATAGAAAATGAATATCTGCTATGTTTAATCATGAGCCGTTCTAAACATTGTTATTGGCTTTAATTTTAGGTGAAAATAAAAACAAAAATTTTCCAACATTTGGATATTTTTTAAGCTGACGGCTCACATTAAATAAAACAACCCACACTTAATAAATTTTTATTTCAATCTGGTCACAGTACATTATATAGCATTTAGACATATGGTCCCGTTAATATTTCGGTCTCTCACGCGGTGTGACGTCATAGAACCGCATTACAAATTTACGAACTGCGTCTGATATTCGGTGACTGTTATCGTTGCTTAACAATGTTTTATGTCAACACAAGATAAAATCATTTTTAATGGTGGATGTCTTTATGTTGTAAGAATTATTTTGGTTAGAAGGAAGATTTCATTCGAGTGGTACTTTCTAAACTTGCACTGACCCTTGATCTCATTTGGTCGTCCCCCTTTGGGAAGCAGTAGGCGTCGAGGGCCAATGGTAGATCCGCTTTCTAGGTACTCTTGCTGCTGACCAATCACAGGGCACGTAACTTGATGAGGGATCAAGAAGATTTTTTCCCGAGGGACTTGCACTAGCGGGCAAAGGACAGTAGCAGTCGTCAGAAATGGACTCAGGAAGTAAGGATGTCAGACTTTTCGCTGAGGTGTGGCCGCGTGATGCGAAGCCTGCTTTGTGTTTTCCCCTACATTTAGAGGGGTGATTTAGCTGTCACTCATCTTCGTACAGTCGAGGTGGGTGTTTTATCCCCATAATAACGGGATATAATGGTTGAAGTATTTTTTGCGGGGTAAAGAACCTACACTCGCCTGGCTACTCGTTGGTTTTGCCATTAACCAAATTGAATCGCCTAATTGTGGCTTCCGGAATCCCTTTTTATCCCCATATTAATGGGATATGATTGTTGAAATATTTTTTTGGGTATAGAGAACCTACACACACCTAGCTAGTCGTTGGTTTTCCCATTAACCAAATTTTATCACTTAATTGTGGCTTCCGGAGTCCTTAAAATATTCAACTCCATATTGAAATGTTGCTGCGTTTGAGAAACTCTTCAAGTGCTGTGTGACCAGAGCCGCTACCATAGAAGAAGAAGAAGAAGAAGAAGAAAGCATCAGTCCAACAAGTCTCTGGAGAAAGAAGCTTTTGCCTACGGAAACCTTGACTTGTCTGCATCCCGTTACTTCGAATGTAAGAGAAGGCCATTTGTATTTCTACCTTCTCGTAAGTACTTTGTGTCTGTACTCGTAAAGCACACCTTCCACTTTCCCTCTTGGCTAATTCGTGACTTGGTAACAATATTTTAGTTGTATGTTCCACGATCAGCTTTGACGCTAAAATACCTATAATTTTAGCAGTTCTCCTGTCTTTGGTGCACATATTTCTAATGCTAATCATTTATTGAAATGTACATGTTAAATGTAAAAATCTTTTCATGTATTTTCATTTTATATGTTACAATAAATAGTTCTGTAATTGAGACGCACGCATGTTAATCTTATTTGCTTTGCCGCTGTAAACACGTGGTAATACGTTAAGAGAGAAGAGTTGCTCCCCTTGAACGCGGAGAAAAAATTCAAGAAGGTTAAATTATACCAGCAACGAGAATAAATTATTATTCAACTAGAGTTCTATTTTCATTTAGAATTATCCACAATAAATACTAAAAATCATATGAAATACATCATTTATATTTCATGAAGAACTGTATTCTTGATCGATTAAGGTTTGCAGAATAATTATATTGGATATTGGATATTGCACAATCCATTTTGACGAGAAGATTCACGTTACCTCTTTCAAAACATCGCTCAATTCGATCCTATTTAAACACATATGGTGACCTACTAAACTCTATCCGTAAGATACTCGTTGATAATATAAATATTATAGCATCAGCCACTTGCAAAAAAAGGCAAAAAATTATATTAATTGCGAACACGGCCACAATGTACTTACCGTTTCCAGAACATAAAACATACGCATGACTCTGCAGACATTCATAAACATAATGCATATTCAGTTACACGTAAAATAAAATTCATATTTGGTAATGGCTAAAAGTAGCCGAAAGAGCTCGGAAAAATAAAATATTTGGACAATATTTATATAATTTACGTTCTGCAAAGAAAAATAAAAACAAGATCACATCAAAAAGCATATAAAAATTTAATGATACCGTATCTGTCTTTTTTAATGGAACCTGCATATTGAGCTCTCTGGAGAAGAAAATTTTAAAAACAGTTTCCACTTTGCTATATGCGTAACTCTTCAGAAATGAATTGAGTTCTTTCGATGACTGGCGTGAGTATACACTGCTTATATACAACACGTTTCCCTGCTCTGATTCCATGCTTAGGGAGTAGCGACTCCGACTGACACCAAATCGGTCGAGTTTCGATCCCGGCCAGAAGCAAGTGGATGCGTCTAGCCACACTGATGAGCTGTGATACAGCGAAACAGGCTTGTATGTGGATGACTTATATGTGTGTGTGTGTGTGTGTGTGTGTGTGTGTGCGAGTGTATTTAGGCAGTATTCTTTTTTAGACATGTTAGATTAAATAAATTGCAAACACTGTGTCTGCTTATTTTGCTACCATAATTCACAGCCCTAAAGATGATCTCGAAAGGAGATTGAAAAGACTTGGAAACATTGAGAAATGAATGATAATAACACTTGTCAACATTACAGTTCATTTCTTTTAATTATGATACGCGAAAACATATCCTTGTGTATGAACGGATTTTATTAAAAATAAACAGACACAATGTTTGCAATTTATTTAATCTGATATATATATATATATATATATATATATATATATATATATATATATATTGGAACATGTTCAAATTACAATCTACTACAAAGTGAAGATTTTGTTTCGACATTGACAGGACAATGTCTCATTAGGTAGTAAACGCTATTGAGTACTGTTTGAAATTAATGTTTTGAACGTTGTTAATATTTTCTTCGTTCGTTATTCAGTTATATATATATATATATATATGAGAATGGAAAGTATTATTCAAACAAAGATTCTTGTTAAGTAGTAAAAGATCTTAAAGTTGTAACAATAGCAAATTCAATAAAAGAAATGTTTTAAAAACTAATGAAAATTATCTGATATCAAGAGTCCATAATTTGAACAACATTTAGGAATAAGCGCGATTGTAAATGTTGTCTATAGGCCTCTGATGCAGTAAATTTCTACGATTCAAAATATCGTTTAAACCATGTTAATGCTTCAGCCATGAGGATAATGTCATCTGCTGAGAAAATAATACAGTAAAGAATGTTACCTCAAGACACTTCACTATCTATCTATCTATCTATCTATCTATCTATCTATCTATCTATCTATCTATCTATCTATCTAAGCCTGTTCATATCTATCTATCTATCTATCTATCTATCTATCTATCTATCTATCTATCTATCTATCTATCTTAGACTCTTCACTATCTATCTATCTATCTATCTATCTATCTATCTATCTATCTATCTATCTATCTATCTATCTATCACAATCTTTTCTTATGTATGTCTTGTTTGACAGAAGATTCTTGATTGCTACTGTCTAATAAAGACTGATCTTTCATGTGGAATGGTGGTGTGGGGTCGGTCGAGGTAAAGAAAGACGTGAATGCCATACGGCAAAGCCCATCGATGGCGATCGAGTGTATCATTGGTGGAAAACCACTAACAGTGAATTGACGTTCGCGCGGGATTCTCCACGAGCAGCTAATCGATAATCAGTGGCACCATTACACCAATAGTCATTGTTGACGATGCGAACGGTAAAACCCATTTCTTCCCTCGCTACTCTTTACTCCTCAGTGATTCGTGTTTAGAGGGCATGACCTTTCTGCATTTTCACTTAGAGTCATTGACATTTCCTGAGTTTTGACAGCAATATATACACGAATTATCTCTCAGATCAGTTTACAGAATGGTTTTTCTATCTATCTATCTATCTATCTATCTATCTATCTATCTATCTATCTATCTATCTATCTATCTATCTCACCCACTTAATCTATCTATCTATCTATCTATCTATCTATCTATCTATCTATCTATCTATCTATCTTAATCTATCTATCTATCTATCTATCTATCTATCTATCTATCTATCTATCTATCCCTATCTTAATCTATCTATCTATCTATCTATCTATCTATCTATCTATCTATCTATCTATCTATCTATCTCACCCTCTTAATCGATCGATCTATCTATCTATCTATCTATCTATCTATCTATCTATCTATCTATCTATCTATCTCACCCTCTTAATCTATCTATCTATCTATCTATCTATCTATCTATCTATCTATCTATCTATCTATCTATCTATCTCAGGCTTCTAATATCTATCTATCTATCTATCTATCTATCTATCTATCTATAAAAATAATTGCAACTTTCAAAACATCAATTTAAAACAGTGCTCAATATAAAAATAGAGGAATGAATATTTATTATTAATTTTTTTTACTTTAGAACATGAACAAACTACTACAAAATTGTACTTTTTGTTTCTAGATTGAAAAGACAATGTCTCATCAGGTAGTTAATACTTAATGAGACATTGTTCTTTCATTGTCGAAACAAAATGTTTTAATCTATTATTTATTTCCCATAATTTTATATATTAATGGTTAATTAATGGTTAATTAATGGTTAATTAATGGTTAATTAATGGTTAATTGTTTTCTTATTAGCCCTTTACTTATTAGCCCTTTACTATTGAAAAATTAAAATAAAACCTTTTGCTTCCCATAGCTCCTTTTCACTCTAGTCCTAGGTTTTTCCATTCCGGTTATATATATATATATATATATATATATATATATATATATATATATATATATATATATATCATAATCTCAATTTAATTTAATTATACTAATTTATTTTTTTTATTTCATAAATTTAATTATTCTAAATTACCTTAGTTAAAGTTTTTCTCTTCTTATCAGCAATATGAGTTGAGATTCAATCTTTCTCTCTCTCTCTCTCTCTCTCTCTCTATATATATATATATATATATATTACAAAAAAGTGAAAGAACACGTAGATTAAAACCCACTGTTCAAGCATTTACTTTTATATTGTAATGTTGTTATTACAATGGTTTATAAAAGCATAATCTCACTACACAGAAATGTTCATGTTTCAGAACAATACTGTTCTTCTTCAGGTGATATGTTAAAATAAATGGCGGAATCAATTTATTATATGTAGAAAAAATGCTTTATATATATATATATATATATATATATATATATATGTATTTACTTATATTGTAATTTCTTTTTCGTTCTTTCCCTTTTTCTTCCTGCGGTAAATTTTAACGTAAATTATTTTGATCATTTCAATTGTAAGGCTCTTTTTTGGGATGAAATGGGAAAAAAAAACTTTGAAAAAATTCGGCAAACCCAAGTGAAACCTCTCGTTCATTTATCTTAAAATTATAACTCTCTATCTCTCACATCCTCCCTACCAACGTTTCGTACTGTCTGCAAATATAACATAACTTTTTCCATACTCTTTCTTCTTTTCCTCTTCTCACTTTTCTTTTTTCTTTCCTTCTTATGAGAAGCCTTATAAAAAAAAGCCTTATAAAAAAGCCTTATAAAAAACATATAAAAGAAACAGACTAATGCTTAATAGCAGTGTAGGGATTCAAGCACACATAATGGATGAACATGCTCACAATGTACTAGCTGTATTCGGAAATTAAGAATATGTCTACATTCTGCAGGTTTTATATTGTCTACAATAGCAATTAGACGCCATTTATGACTAGAATACTTCACAATAGATAATAGATTAGCCGGAATTGCTCGGAACCAAAAAACCTTTGGACAGAAAAGTGAACAGTCGTACATCTACAAAAAAGCGCATAAATTCAGTCTTGTTTAATAAAGCATGTGATAAAGGAGGGTTTCTGAACACACACACACACACACACACACACACACACACACACACACACACACACACATACATATATATATATATATAAAATATATATAAATATAATCGTATAGTTATGTATTAATTTGTTATGTCGCTAAGTATAAATGAATAACTCAACAACAGAATCAGAATATAAGTTGTATTCCGCGAAAAGACGGTTAGTATGTACAGAAGCGATTAGTAATATTTACAACAGGAAAGATACAAGAGTCCAATCCGTCGTAAGACGTGTGTATACGTGATTACTTCCGGTACGCCACCGGAAGTGTGATTAACTCTTCACTGACTCGCACTGACTCTCTACGACTCTGCACGACCCTGTACGACTCTGTACGACTCTCGCACGACTCATTATTTAGCTGTCCCTCCCAGTAAGGGCAACATATGACACATGGTCAGTTTATATCTGGGCTTTCCGGGCTATATGTCCCGGCCAAAAAATGTCTGTCTATTTTTGCCCAGTCGTGCCTCTACCCTTCGGCGGAACCACGACTGGGTTAATGCTCTCTGCTCGGAAGCAGAGACCGCCCTCTACCCGAAGGCAGAGTGCTGACAGTGTCGTAGAGTCGTCAGTCTAGTGACTCTCTTCGACTGTATTTACTAGTCTTCCCACGTAGGCTGGATGTGACACATGGTCATTTTATTGTGGGTATTCCCGGCCATATAGCCGGGCCAAAAAATGTCTGTCTATTTTTCCCCAGTCGTGGTTCCGCCGAAGGGTAGAACCACGACTGGGTTATTGCTCTCTGCTCGGAAGCAGAGAGCGCCCTCTACCAGAAGGCAGAGAGCTGACAGTGTCGTAGAGTCGTCAGTCTAGTGACTCTCTACCGACTCTCCCGTAGAGAATCCACCATTGCTATATATAGCAATGGGACAGTCCATAAATGTAGTCAAATAGGAGCGGCGCCCTAACATAATTGTACATTGTGACACGGAAATTTCTATGTTTCGAGATAGATTCTCTTCATCAGGCAATGTTTGATGTTAGTTGTACAAATGATTTACATTTAAATACAAAAAACTTCGGTTTGCTGTTTATGTATGTGGGAAGATATAAATTTTATATGTGTGTTTCTTTTGACCAATCAGAGCGAAGATTCATTTTGGAATTTGGCCACAAGAAATACATACTAAATAATTTTTTCTCTTTATTCCTCCTTTTCACCTTTCCTTACTTTTCTCCTTTCCTCTTTTTTCTCCCTAACGGTCAGGATGTCAACCTGCTTTTAACCTAATTTACTCATTTTCCTTTTTTCCACTTTTACTGTTTCTCGCTTAGTTTATTGTCTTTGATGTGATGTGCCCATCGAAACATAGAAATTTCTGTATCGCAATGTACAATTAATTCATAATTATAGGATTATATTAGGCTCTATAATATTTATTATATTCAGCACTGTTCATAAAAAAATAAATGCCGGGGCACTGGAAATATTAAAACCTCTTCACCTGGATTTATATATATATATATATATATATATATATATTAAAAAAGGATTAATTCAAAGATGTTGAATGGCCATTTCGATATGAAGATCCCCACGGGGGATAACACATCACCTCAGCAACAGAAAAATCCTTTCAGAAACTGGAGAAAAATTAGTCTACTCTTCCCTTTTAAATAGATTTGCAAAGAAATTAAAAAAGAAAATAAAAAGGAAAAATAAAGAAAAAGAAAAAGATAAAATAAAATCAAATAAAAAAGAAAAGAAAAAATTGACATCGTCTGGGTTCGCAAAAAAAGGAAAGAGAATTGTAACTAAAAATTAACAGACGACCGTGTTAAATCGACGTAAGGTTAAGCAACACGGAAAAAAGGTGGGAGATAAGAGAGATAAAGGAAGGAAGGGAGGGAAAAAGAAAAGAAAAGAAAGAAAATTTTTTTTAAATATTACCGACGCTGAACATATTCAAATATATATATATATATATATATATATATATATATATATATATATATATATATATATATATATATATATATATATATATATATATATATATATATATATATATGTATATGTCGCCGAATGACGCTAAGTCGGGCGGGTTTCAATCCTGGGTAAAAGCAATCGGATGTCTAACCGGATTGATGAGCTGTGATACAGCGAAACAGATCTGTCTGCGGATGACTATTTACGCTCTCACACCCTGATTGAACACTCTGGAAGAATGGTAGACTTTGAAAAACAGTATCTACCCTGGCATTTATGCAGCGCACATTCAGTAATGAATTACAGCACGCTGGCTATTGGCGTATGATACATCACAGGCTAAAAGTCTTCCTCCTTCTAACGAGCGCCCATAGCTCAGAGGTAGACTCGCCGACTGACGCCAATTCGGTCGGGTTTCAATCCTTGGTAAAAGCAATCGGGTGTCAAACCGTACTGATGAGCTCTGATACAGCGAAACAAATCTGTGTGCACATTGTTGCCGTGTTCGGAGTTGATATTAATCGTGTTGGATTTTTCTTTTTCTTTTTTTTATTTATAATGCTTTTATTATTTTTAGCTTTTTTTTGTCATGTGGATGAGGCTCTTATATTGCTATTATCAACGAGTTTGAAAGGTCTCCGTGTGTTTAAATGAGAACCAATTGAACTCTGGTATGAGAGATGCAACGTGGGTGCTAGAGTCAAATGGATGGTAGTGTGTCCAATTTAATTATTGACGAATTTGGATTTATCAAGAACACAGTCTTGTAAATGACGTATAAATTCGTAAATAATGTATATATATATTATCTATCGTCATATGTTATCTGTCATTCTTTGTTTACAAATGATCTATCTATCTTTGTTCATCGATTATTTATGTTCATACATTATCTATTTATCTATGTTCATGTATTCACTATCAATCTATCGATTTCCCAAAGTTCAAAGATCATCTATGTTAATATATTGGCTATGTCCATACATTATCTATTTACCCACATTCTCTATGTATCTAAATTCGTACATAATCAATCTCTATTCCTACATTATCTATCTATCTATCTATCTATCTATCTATCTATCTATCTATCTATTTCATTCTATTCATATCTATCTATCTATCTATTTCATTCTATTCATATCTATCTATCTATCTATCTATTTCATTCTATTCATATCTATCTATCTATCTACTTTATTCTATTCATATCTATCTATCTATCTACTTTATTCTATTCTATATCTATCTATCTATCTATCTATCTATCTATCTATCTATCTATCTATTTCATTCATTCATATCTATCTATCTATCTATCTATCTATCTATCTATCTATCTATCTATCTATCTATCTCATTCTATTCATATCTATCTATCTATCTATCTATCTATCTATCTCATTCTATTCATATCTATCTATCTATCTATCTATCTATCTATCTATCTATCTATCTATCTACTTCATTCTATTCATATCTATCTATCTATCTACTTCATTCTATTCATATCTATCTATCTATCTATCTATCTATCTATCTATTTCATTCTATTCATATCTATCTATCTATTTCATTCTATTCATATCTATCTATCTATCTACTTCATTCTATTCATATCTATCTATCTATCTATCTATCTATCTATCTATCTATCTATCTATTTCATTCTTATTCATATCTATCTATCTATCTATCTATTTCATTCTATTCATCTATCTATCTATCTATTTCATTCTATTCATATCTATCTATCTATCTATTTTATTCTATTCATATCTATCTATCTATCTATCTATCTATTTTATCTTATTCATATTTACCTATCTATCTATCTATCTATCTATCTATCTATCTATCTATCTATCTATCTATTTCATCTATTCATATCTATCTATCTATCTATCTATCTATCTATTTCATTCTATCTATCTATCTATCTATCTATCTATCTATCTATTTCATTCATTCATATCTATCTATCTATCTATCTATCTATCTATCTATCTATTTCATTCATTCATATCTATCAATCTATCTATCTCATTCTATTCATATCTATCTATCTATCTATCTATCTCATTCTATTCATATCTATCTATCTATCTATCTATCTATCTATCTATCTATCATTCTATTCATATCTATCTATCTATCTATCTATCTATCTATCTATCTACTTCATTCTATTCATCTATCTATCTATCTATCTATCTATCTATCTATCTATCTATCTATCTATCTACTTCATTCTATTCATATCTATCTATCTATCTATCTAATCTATCTACTTCATTCTATTCATATCTATCTATCTATCTATCTATCTATCTAATCTATCTACTTCATTCTATTCATATCTATCTATCTATCTATCTATCTATCTATCTATCTATCTATCTACTTCATTCTATTCATATCTATCTATCTATCTATCTATCTATCTATCTATCTATCGTGTTTTATATTTCTTTCCGATTACTTATCTTCCTCATCGAAATTCCTTTCTATCGATCGAAGGCAATCGCTTCTTGTAATTCCCCTTCTGCATTGACGCAGCGTAATTCTTGTCTTTTATTCTTCATTTCTTTACTCGCCACGTCAGCCAACTCCAAGGCCACAACACTTCGATCTGTGAGCTCTGATATTTCACAATGGATCGAATATTTTGTTTTTATTACATCAAGCGTTTCATCACTTCGATTGTAAGAAAATAAAATAATTCATACACTATTTTTGACAAGACTTTAGTGCGTATGCATTAGAACAATCTACATCTACAATGGCATCAATACAGCTTTATGTACTAAAAAAACAAAGAAAGAACAAAACACACCCGAAAATATGCTTTCAGTTAATGTTTCCTCTCTAAACAGGTTACAGAGGGTTTAGATAATATTTCGATATTTATTTATCTCATCGTTAGAACATTATTATATAACATCTTCATTGGATTTTATGCTAAATAATAAGGAAAAAAACAAGAACGATTTATCAATCTTTCACTTTTATTTACATCATCGTCAGCACGATTATCTAAACATATTTATAAATAGAACTTTGTCTGTGTGTCTGTGTGTGTATCCGTTACCTATAGACTCCGAAACGGCTGAACCGATTTTCTTGAAAATTTACACAGTTGTACTATAAGCGTCTGCGAGTGCCCTTAGCTAGGTTTTGTATCGAGGTACCCCAGATAAATATCGAAAATCAAAAATGGAAAAAATCGGGTTATAGAAGTAGTGGTCCGATTTTAATCAAATTTGATACACTCATAGACAAAGACATAAGAAATGATATTCAGAAGTTTCAAGGTTGCAATTCTTACAATAGTGCAGAAAATTTTTATCGATACCAGGAAATCAAAATTTGATTTACATCCATTCATTGTTCTTTCAGTCTAGGTTTTCGCTTTAACTGGAAAAAACTATTGCTTTTTAGTCTTTCGTGCCAACGTCCAAAGAGTCTGAGCTCCAGGACCATGAATTAGTTTTAAAACTTTCATTACACCGGAGCAACGCCGGGCTATACTGCTAGTCATAGATAGATAGATAGATAGATAGAAAGATAGATAGATAGATAGATAGATAGATAGATAGATAGATAGGTTATCTATGAATCTGTCAATTTATCTATGTTCATAAATAATCTGTGTTCAGAAATTACATAATTTCATGCATTATATATATATATATATATATATATATATATATATATATATATATATATAGATAAAAGATGCGGAATCAAGGCAAGAATGATTTTGTCAATTTTTCACTTTTATTTGCATCACCGTGTACCTATAGATAGAGAGATATATTATTTATCGATCTGTCGATTTATCTGTTAATAGATAATCTATGTCCATGAATTATCTATTTTTATGCATTATCTATCTATCTATCTATCTATCTATCTATCTATCTATCTATTTCTATTCATATCTATCTATCTATCTATCTATCTATCTATCTATCTATCTATTTCAGTCTATTCATATCTATCTATCTATCTATCTATCTATTTCTATCTATTCATATCTATCTATCTATCTATCTATCTATCTATCTATCTATCTATCTATTTCTATTTCAGTCGATTCATATCTATCTATCTATCTATCTATCTATCTATCTATCTATCTATCTATCTATCTATCTATCTATCTATCAATTCATATCTATCTATCTATCTATCTATCTATCTATCTATCTATTTCAGTCTATTCATATCTATCTATCTATCTATCTATCTATCTATTCATATCTATCTATCTATCTATCTATCTATCTATCTATCTATCTATCTATCTATCTATCATTCTATCATATCTATCTATCTATCTATCTATCTATCTATCTATCTATCTATCTATCTATCTATCAGTCGATTCATATCTATCTATCTATCTATCTATCTATCTATCTATCTATCTATCTATCTATCTATCTATTTCTATCAGTCAATTCATATCAATATCTATCTATCTATCTATCTATCTATCTATCTATCTATCTATCTATCAGGTTAGGAATCAAGGCAAGAATGATTTTGTCAATCTTTCGCTTTTATTCATTGTCAGTACGTTATTCTGTAAATTCTGCAACTGATTTTATACTTTATAATGAATAAATCAAGTTTCGTATTTTTTTATTTTTGCAGTCATTTTATTCCAAACAAGGCAACAAGGCTACTAAGACGCAAAGTCTGAATGAATGTGAGAAAAAAAATTATGCGAAATAACAATACTGAACATGAATTAGAAAAACAAGATGGAATTGATATTGCATTAAAGTTTTTGAAGACCAAAGTTGAATGGAAAGCAAGAAGCCGGAAAAGAGTTCCATAAGCCTGAAGTTCAACAGAAAAAACAAAACAAACAATATTGTTAGCATAAAACTTTAGGGTTACATCTAGCAAGTGTAATATTTTGATGCTTATTTAGATCATCACCAGAACATTATTACGCTACATCTACAACAGATTTTTATTCTAAACAATTAACGTGTAAAAGACAAGAGGGATTTCTTTAATAATATTTCGTTAATATTTTGTTTATTCGCATCATCATCAGAATATTATCATGTAATTTCGGCAATAAATTTTTCTGCTAAATAATTAGCAAAAAAAAAAAAAAAGAGACGAGTGATTTTATTAAATAAATATATATTTCTTGTTTCATTTTTACTTTTCGTTTTTAGAACAAACAAAAAAAACGACGCAGTCACGTGATCACTTGACCACAAAGACCCCTGACCTTTGAAAACGAAGGTGACATAGGAAAAAACAAAACTCTTTGTGGAGAGCTAAAAATAACCGAATGCACTCAGACATTGGAGAATTTATGCTTAAATATCTACGTGAGGCTAATGAAATGATCCGAAATATAAAAAAAATTAAAAAGTTCCTCATCAGAGATCTTTGAGTGGTCTTTAATCACACACACACACACACACACACACACACACACACACACACACACACATATATATATGAATAAGAACAAAGAAAATAATTGCAACATGTCCATTAATCACCTCTCTCCTCTTCCCCTTTCTTAATTTTTGTTACACCACAGTTTACTTTCGCCTCGATCAAAAATCTGGTGTGAGCGACAAAGCTAACCTTGCAGCCAAGCTTGGAAAGGACCTCCAATCCGTAGTGGACTGGGGTAAGAAATGGCTCGTAACTTTCAATGCTTCAAAAACGAAGCTACTATCAATTAACCATCATAGACAACCGCACCTACCTCCTATTAGCATGGACCAGGCTTGCCTCTCGGAGAGTAAAACACTGCGCCTCCTTGGTCTCACACTTTCAGCGGACCTCAAGTGGAATGACTATATCGAATCCATTGCTAAATCCGCTGCTATGAAAGTCGGTTCTCTGTGCAGGGCCCGAGTTTTTTTTCCGTCTGAATCTATCCTGCACATTTATAAATCTACCATCCGCTCGTGCATTGAATACTGTTGCCATATCTGGTCGGGTGCCCCTGCTATTCTCTTTTGGCTTCTCGACAAGGTACAGCGGAGGGTCTGTAATGTGATCGAGACTGACTTGGCAGACCGCCTGCAGTCTCTCTCTCACCGGCGCGACGTGGCTTCCCTGCGTCTCTTCTATAAATACTCCCATGGCTTCTGCTCCGATGAACTTAGATCACTGGTGCCCCCTAGGTTCGAATTTGCACGAGAGACTAGATTAGCAACTAGATCCTACCCTTTTACAGTGAAACCGATTAAATGCAACCGCAACTTCTACTCCAGCAGTTTCTTTTCTCGTACTTCCCGACTGTGGAATTCCCTTCCACATGACTGCTTCCCCGACTGCTAAAATCATTAATTTAAAACTGCTGAATGTAAAAATAGAGTAATAAATATTTATTTTTAATTATTACGTTAGAACACGCGAAAAACTACAAACTACTACAAACTTTTGTGGCACATGTTTCGACACTGAAAGGACAATGTCCTCATCAGGTAGTGTGAAAGAAGATGGAAAATTCTTGACCTTATATTGGCGAATTATGTGTGAGAGGTAAGTGGGGTGGAAAATGGGAAATCAGAGTTGGAAGTTGGAAGTTGGAATTTTTTCTTCTTTTTTTTAATCGTTTCACCCCAAGCAAGGCATTCCACTGCCACTGTTGCGCAGGGGGCTACATAGGGGAAGGTAAATAGAAATAGTGGTTAGATATAGGAAATGTCAGAAGGGGGGTGATAGGTAGTTGGGAGGATGGGAAGAGTGTTTGAAAGAATGGAAGCGAGTTATTGTGTTAGGACGTGTCTTTTGACCTTACATTTAAACTCCTGGAGATTGTAGGGAATATCGTAGTACTAATGTTAATACTATAAAGATTTATCGTTTCTAGAGATCCTAACTTTAGCTTTTGTAATTTTAGCATGATTATAAGGTTAGTTCTTTAATGTGTTTGCAGTTTACTGTGGTTTCATGCCTCTGGTTTTGTAATATGTTGCTCCTTATGCATTTAATTATTTCCATTTTTTCTTAAAGACAAAGATGGATCTTTTACCGATTTAGATGTCTTTAACCACACACACACACACACACACACACACACACACACACACACACACACAAAATGTACACTTTGTAGTATATGATAATTTGTACATGTTCTAAACTATAATTTATAATAAATATTCATAGCTCTGTTTTTATATTGAAAACTGTTTTAAATTAATGTTTTGAATGTTGTTAATATTTTCTTCTTACCTTATACACTTGAATATATATATATATATATATATATATAAAGCAAATTTGCTTTTAGACATGTCAGATTAAAATCCTTTCGTACTCACGGATAATCTTTCGCGTATTATAACTGAAAGATGTCAGAAATGAGCTGTAACGTTGACAGATGTTATTATTAATTAAGTACTTTCAATCTCCTTTCGAGGTCATCTTCAGAGATGAGAGTTGTGGTAACAATATATATATATATATATATATAAACTTATTGATAAATGAAACTTTGTCTGTGTGTGCGTCTGCGTGTGTGTGTCCGTTACCTATTGACTCCGAAACGGCTGAACCGACTTTCTTGCAAATTTATACAGTTGTATTATAAGCGTCTGGGTGTGTTCTTAGCTAGGTTTTGTGTCGAGGTACCCCTGATAAATATCGAAAACCGATAATAGAAAAAATCGGGTTATAGAAGTAGTGGTCCGATTTTAATCAAATTTGATACACTCAAGACATAAGAAACGATATTCAGAAGTTGCAATGATTACAATAGTGCAGAAAATCGATTATATATATATATATATATATATATATATATATATAAGGCAAGATCTTTGTGTGTGTGTCTGTTTATCTGCTTGTATGTCTGTAGTTTTTCAGCCCTTTTGTTTTAGTTTTTGCTTCGGGTTTGGTTCTAAGTGAGTATAATTGTATTTCTTAGTCTCAGTCATGACACCATTTACTCATAGGCCTTCAAAATTTAGTTTACGACAAAAAAAACTTGTTTGATATCGATTCTAGGAAATCAAAATTTGACTTACATCCATTCATTTTTCTTTCAGTCTACGGTTTCGTTTTAACTGGAAACAACTATTGCTTTTTAGTCTTTCGTGCCAACGTCCAAAATGTCTGAGCTCCAGAACATTGGATTAATTTTAAAGCTTTTATTACACCCGAGCAACACCCGAGCAACACTGCTAGTATATATATATATATATATATATATATATATATATATATATATATATATAATACGATAAATTTGTAACGAAAGCTAAAGTAAAAAAGTGGGTGTATTATAAACAAGTACAGTCAGGTAAGTGCTGTACGTAAGGCACACTTCGGCAATCATGTCTTGAAAAAAACATCACCGACTGGGCAGAAGGTTTTCCCGCAGTAGGTTGCCATTACTTTTTGCATTGCTTAAACAAGTACACTTATCAGAAATTTATACTTAACTGAAAAAAACTCTTATTCGAAAGAGATATGTTGCAGATGCATTCAGTTACTACAATAGATAATAAAACAAAAGAGGGCTTACAGCAACATCTCATTAGTTAAGCAACGCCTAACCTGGTCAGTACCTATTTGGGAATACTAAGTGCTGTAAGTGTGAATGTATGGATAACAATAGCTCAGAATTGTTAATACCAGCTGGGCGTGGGTTTTTTTTTTCGTTTCGTTTCACTCCAAGCAAGGCGGTACGGCTACTGATGCGCAGGGGGCTACATAAGAGAAAAAAGAGAGTGAAGAGAAAGACGAACCAGTTACAGTGGGTGTCAGAGAAAGGGCAAGAGAAGGATGTGGACACAGGAGTGAAGACAGTTGCGAAGGTAGGGAGAAAGGAAAAGAACAAGATATACAGGGTGATGTAGAAAGAACTGGAGTCAAGTGGATAAGAGATGGGTATTGACATTGCATTTAAATTCCTGGAGATTGTAGCCGCCAGGAAAGCAAATAAACGGAAGGTAGCTCTACAAGCGGAAAATAAATATAAATATAAATATACCTTTTCTCTGCCAGCTCTGCGCTAATTAGTAAATACTTTAATCGTTAAATCATTATTATCTTAAAAAAATCTTAAACTATTTTCTGGTCTTAAATAACCTGCAATGTCATATATGGTCAGGAGCATTTTATGCACGTACGGGTTACATTCATTTACGCGCATCTGCCCAAAGAAAATGTATAAATATACCTTTTCTCTGCCAGCTCTGCGCTAATTAGTAAATACTTTAATCGTTAAATCATTATTATCTTTAAAAAAAATCTTAAACTATTTTCTGGTCTTAAATAACCTGCAATGTCATATATGGTCAGGAGCATTTTATGCACGTACGGGTTACATTCATTTACGCGCATCTGCCCAAAGAAAATGTATAAATATACCTTTTCTCTGCCAGCTCTGCGCTAATTAGTAAATGCTTAAATCGTTAAATGATTATTATCTTAAAAAAAAATCTTAAAATATTTTCTGGTCTTAAATAACCTGCAATGTCATATATTGTCTGGCGTATTCAATGCACGTACGGGTTACATTCATTTACGCGCATCTGCCCAAAGAAAATGTATAAATATACCTCTTCTCTGCCAGCTCGGCGCTAATTAGTAAAAACTTTAATCGTTAAATCATTATTATCTTAAAAAAAATCTTAAACTATTTTCTGGTCTTAAATAACCTGCAATGTCATATATGGTCAGGAGCATTTTATGCACGTACGGGTTACATTCATTTACGCGCATCTGCCCAAAGAAAATGTATAAATATACTTCTTCTCTGCCAGCTCTGCGCTAATTAGTAAATGCTTAAATCGTTAAATGATTATTATCTTAAAAAAAAAATCTTAAACTATTTTCTGGTCTTAAATAACCTGCAATGTCATATATTGTCTGGCGTATTCAATGCACGTACGGGTTACATTCATTTACGCGCATCTGCCCCCCCCCCAAATGGTATAAATATACCTCTTCTCTATTAGCTATGCACTAATTAGTAAAGACTTAAATCGTTAAATCATTAATATTTAAAAAAAAGTTCCTAAAATATTTTCTGGTCTTAAATAACCTGCGATATGTTGATCACCGACAGAAAATGATTGGTTGGTTGTTTTGTTTTTATGGCAAATCAACACCTCAGCGGGTCATTTATTGCCAACTACATTTTATTTATTTATTACTGGTAATACCTTATTCATTAAACAATTTATTGTTGTTTTTTTTATATAAGTTTTTGTGTCTAGTAATACTTTTATCTTTTCGAGTATCAAGATTCACTGGGATTTGTTTTTAAGGGCTGGTTTCCCAAGTCCTATCGTTGTTATTTTACCCATAACTGGAGGGAAGGGACGGATTAATATCTTTCCCAATGGTACCATTGCCTTAGTCAATGCAGGGTATTTACCTGGAATTCGAACTCGGCTCACCGATTTCTCTTTCCGAGACGATATCCACTGCACCACAACGCACATCCGTCACGATACGCCTATAGCACCTGATACTCCCAAGCGGTCACCCATCTAAGTACTGACCAGGCTCAACGTTGCTTAACTTCGATGATCGAGCGAGAACAGGTGTATTCAACGTGATAGGCCGTGAGAGCATAGAAAATGAATCAATTAATAAAATACACAGGTATGTTTTTTTAAGTGTAGTTACATTCCCTGGAATATAAATGATTAGAAACTATCGTGGTCACTAAATGAGGGATCAGTTTATATATTGATTGTGATAAAGAATTGATACCCCACTTTATATACACATAATTTCTTGTTAAAATCAGTCTATCAAAGAAATACTGATTAGCTACGCAGGCATGTCTTTAGGTTCATTTACATTCTCTGGAATATAAATGTATAGAAACTACAGTGGCCACGAAGTGAGGGATCAGTTTGTACATCGGTTGTAATATATAATTGATCACCCACATTATATACACATTATAATTTCTTGTTCAAATCACTCCATCAATTAAATACTGATTAGCTACGCAGGCATGTCTTTTAGATTTATTTACATTCTGTATAATATAAATATATATGAACTACCATAGCTACAAAGTGAGTGATCAGTGTTTATTTTTATAGTAGTAATATGGAATCGATCCCCCATTTTATATACATATAATTTCTTGTCTGTTGATAAGCCATAGAAAAGTAATCAGTCAATCAATGAAATAATGATTAGCTACACAGGCATGTCTTTTAAATTTATTTACATTCTCTGGGATATAAATGTACAGAAACTACCATGACCATAAAGTAAGGGATCAGTTTATATATTGATTGTAATATAGAATTGATCCCCGACTTTTTATCCACAATATAATTTCTTTTCTGTCATTAAGCCACAGCAAATGAATGAATGAATCAATGAAATACTGATTATCTGTACTGGCATGACTTTTAGGTTTATTTACATTCTTTGGAATATAAATGTAGAATAACTATCGTGACTATAAAGTGAGGGGTCAGTTTATATATTGATTGAGATTTAGAATTAGCCCCCCACATTATATCAACATTTTCTGTTGATAAGTTGTTTAAAAAAATGACCCAATCAATCAATGAAATGCTAATAACCTACATAAGCATGTCTTTTTAGATTTATTTACATTCTCTGGAATAAAAAATGTCTCGTATCTGCCGTGGCCACAAAGTAAGGGATCTATTTATATAGTGATTGTAATATAGAAGTAATTACCCACAATCTTGTTTGTTTATCAAATTCTGATTAGGTATAAATCCACTTCTTTTCACTAACTATGGGTTAATTAGTAAGTCTTATATCACTAAATCATTAGTATATTCCTCCAAATTCTTACAATTTAAAAATATTTTCTGGTTTAAAATAAGTTGATAAGCCGTAGAAAATGAATCAATTAAATACTAATTAGCTAAGAAAACATTTTTTGGGGGCTTAGTTACATTCTCTCAAATATAAATGGCTAGAAACTATCATGGTCACAAAATGAGGGATCGATTTATATATTGATTGAAATATAGAATTGATCCCCTAATTTATATACGCATTTTAATTTCTTGTTCAAATCAGTCCATCAATGAAATACTGGTTTATCAACCAATAAATGAAATACTGATTCTCTACAAAAACATGTTTTTTAGGTTTAGTTACATTCCCATTTAGTTACATTCTAGAATGTGCGTTGTGGTCCAGTTGATATCGGCTCGGAGCGAGAAATCGGGGAGCCAAGTTCGAATTCCAGCTGAATTCATTGCCTTCACTTACGCACAAATACCCTTGGGAAAGGTATTAATCCGTCTATTCCTTCCAATTATGGGTTAAATAACAGGACAGATTGGGTTCTATAGCCTTGATCGACAACCAGTCTACCGCAGAAAGCAATGGCAAACTACTGCGGGATAATCTTCTGCCCAGTCAGTCATGTCTCTTTCGAGACATGATCGCTCAATCGTGTATCACGTATGGCACTTAACTGACTGACTACATTCTCTGGAATATAAATGTATAGAAACTACAGTGGCCACAAAGTGAGGGGTCAGTTTGTATATTGGTTATAATACAGAAGTGATCACCCACATTATATACACATTATAATTTCTTGATAAAATCAGTCCATCAAAGAAATACTGTTACGACTTTTAGGGTTAATTACATTCTCTGGAATACAAATGTATAAGAACAAACCATAGCCACAAAGTGAGTGATCAGTGTATATATTCATTATTATATAGAATTGATCCCCCACTTTATATACACATTATAATTTTTTGTCTGTTGTTACTGGTCTTGCATCACTAAAAGCTGACAGGTGTTGATGACAACTGTTTACAAAAGCTACTTGATAAGTCGGCCATATTTGTTCTTTGGGAATCATCATAACGTTTAAAATTACAACAATATTTTGATTTTCTTGTAGTTTTATAAAGGTTTCTCTCTTTCTTCTAAATGCAAGACAATGTATTTTTATTTTCGTAGTTTATTAATATATAGAAATATTCTAAAATCATATTAAACTGTAAAATATGATAGATTAATTAACACCTTCAAATGTATTACCGGTTATATCTAGCTAACCCTTTTCTCCGAAAATTAGAAAATAAGTTTCCAAAAGGAAATAAGTAGAAACACGCATGGCAAAACATCTGGTGAATCTCTATTGCTTAATATCGTGAGAAATTGAATACTTTAATGAAATATTTTAATGGATGAAATGATACATCTTAACGAAATATAACAGAGATGACTTCACTAATGAATCATATTATACTCAATGATGTAATTTTTATCTTTTCCAATCTTCTCACTTTGGTTTCTTTTTTGCTCAATTGGAGTAGATAGATCTATTTATCGCCCGGTTCACACTCCACCCACGTCTATTGAACAGGTTAAGAGGCTCATCCCTTGTTCCCTGTTTAGGATGTGGTTTCCGGCTTTCTCTTTTCCAATCTTCTCACTGTGGTTTCTTTTTTTTTCAATTGGAGTAGATAGATCTATCTATCGCCAGGTTCACACTCCACCCACGTCTATTGAACATGTTAAGAGGCTCATCCCTTGTTCCCTGTTTAGGATGTGGTTTCCGGCTTTCTCTTCTCCAATCTTTTCACTGTTACGTAGCCCCCTGCACCTCAGTGGCGTTACCGCCTTGCTCGGGGTGATATGATTAAAAAAAAAATTCCATGATTTTAGTCTCAGAAACACGGGGCGTATTCTACTTAAGGATGTGTAAATGAAATTTATAATAGTGGGATAATACCAGACGACCTATGCAAGTCAATTTTCATAGCACTGCCCAAGAAGCCAGGTGCAAACGAGTATGAACTACACCGACCTATCAGCTTAATGAGTCATATTACAAAACTGATCTTCCGAATCCTGATAGATAAAGCGAGAAGCAGAATCAGGTTAGAGATTGGACAAGAAAAGTGCGGGTTCATCAAAGACAAGGAACGCCATATTTATGATTAGGATGCTCTATGAAAGGGCAATACAAATGAAGAAGGACTTGTATCTATGTTTTATCGATGATGCAAAGGCGTTCAACAAAATACGCCCCAAAAAATTGATGGAGATGCTCAGCAGCCTCGACATATTTGCGAAAGACATTAGAGAAATAAGGAATCTCTACTGGCAGCACACTGCCTCCATACGGACAGGTAACGAATTCAGAAGATTTGCAAAGATAGAAAGGAGCGTAAAACAAGGATGTGTCTTTTCACTGGATCTATTCAACTTGTACAGCGAAACTATTTTGAGCACCCTAGATGTTATGCCAGGATTTGTCATCGGAGGACACAGTTTGAACAACTTCAGATACGCAGATGATACAGTGGTGATTGCAGACATGGAAAGGAAACTACAAGACCAACTACAGAAGGTAGCTGAAGAAATCAACAAAAAAGGACTACAAATAAACTGCAAGAAAACCTAATGCATTATACTCAAGAGTGTAATATATTCCCTGTTTTTACCTTTAGAAAAAAAGGGTCGTATTATACACAAGGATGTAATTCATTTCCTATTTTTAGCATCAGAAATACGGGGTCGTATTATACCCAAGAATGAAATTTATTTTCTATTTTTAGCTTCAGAAATACGGGGTCGTATTATACTCAAGAATTAAATTATTTCCTATTTTATCTTCAGAAATACGGCATCGTAATATACTCAAGGATGTAACTTATTTCCTATTTTTAGCTTCAGAAATACGCGGTCGTATTATACTCAAGGATGAAATTTATTTCCTATTTTTAGCTTCAGAAATACGGGTTCGTATTCTACTCAAAGATGTAATTCATTCCCTATTTTTAGCTTCAGATTCATCTTGGTCGTATTATACTGAACTTGAATTATACATAAGAATATACAGTATATATATATATATTTGCTGACACGCGCACTTCGGCATTGTGCCTTGTTTAGAAATCTTGTTGTCTCTGTTAGATCATTAACAGCTTAATAGTTTGTTCAATCCTAAATGAGTGCTCCATATTTACGGCCTTGTGTCACTTTTACGCTAAGCATAGAAATCCCTATATACTACAGGCACTACGCTTTGATCCATAGAATATTCAGAGAAGCTATATCAGAATTGTGGCAGGGGTATTTCACCGATTCTAGGGAGACGGAACTTTTCATACAAAAATAAAACCGTTTTTTGACGGACACTCACTTAGTAAATAAAGAAAGAAAAAATGGGATTTTACCAGACATTTTCTTTCACTGACGTAAATACCTTGATTCTATTTTGGATGTTGGCCTACTTTTGCCGACATTTCTTTTTCTTTTTATCCTACTAGTAGTTTTTTCCTGTTTTGACCTGCACCAAAAATATCGATTTCTTGGCAATACCGACATGACAGAATTTCTCATTTTTAGGAAGATTTTTCTCTGTGTGTATGTACGTGTTTAGCTTTTTGCGTGTGTTCCTATTTTGTGTTGTGTGTATATAAGTTCGTGGCTGTTTTCGTGCGGACCCGTGTGGCGTTTATTTCTATTTGTCTTTTTGTCTGTGTAATATAGTAACGCGTTGTGGTATATAATAGTTGGAATCAGGATTAAGGCTTCTACTGGTCATAAAATGGGGGATCGGTTTTATATTGTTATGAAGTAATAAACTGATGCCCCACTAATTACTACGTAATAATACATCTCTTCTCCCTCGAGCTGTGAGTGAAATAATAGAACAGATTGGGTTCTATAGCCTTGGCTGGCAACCAGTCTACCGCAGAAAGTAATGACAATCTACTGCGGGATAATCTTCTGCCCAGTTAGTCATGTCTCTTTTGAGACATGATCGGCCAAAGCATATATCACCTATATCACTTTAACTGACTAGTAAATTAGTTCTGAAAAAAGTACGAAACCATCAGTTGTTATAGGTAATTCTTCTAAATCCAGAATGTGATTCAGATTTTTTCGCTATTGTGCATATTACACAGATTTAGGCATTTAATGGCTGGCTACTCGTATCCAAGAATGTCTTTCTGCTAGGGTTGCTAACGAATCCCTGTTGCAGACTCTTTCTCAGGCTCATTTATGATTGTTCTAGAGTATTTATTTTACAGAATATAGAGTGTTACGAGCGAGATGAAAGATGAGATGTGCTTATGTTATTACGACATGTGTGTACGTGGGTGGGTGTTTGTGTGCGTACTCGTGTAGTTTTCTGTGTACGTTCTTATGTCTTTTTGTGTGTATACATGTATTGTATTTTGTGCATGTCCGTATTTGCTTTTTTGTGTGTATACGAGTATTGCTGTTTGTGTGGTTTTTTGTGTGAGTGTCTTTTTTTTAGTGTGTACACGTGTGTTTTTTTATGCTTTTGTGTATATACGTGTGTGGCTTTTTAGTGTGTGTACTTATGGCACTTAACTGACTGACTTGTGTGGTCGTTTGTGTAAGTCCGTATTTGAATTTTTGTGTATACGTGTAGCTTTGTATGTGTATAAATAATGAATTTTTATGTCTATACGTCTGTGGTTTTTTGTGTACGTTTTCGTGTGTGGCTTTTTTGCGTGTATATATTTGTAGTTTGGCGTTTGTATGTCTGTGTGTCTTTTTATGTTTGCGTGTGCGTTTATGTGTGTACGAGTGTAGCCCTTTGCGTCTGCACGTGTTTAGGTGAGTGCTTGTATGTGTTGCATGATCTGGGTATGTGTGTGTCATTGATGTGTGTATACAGGTATGGCTTTTTGTGTGTATACGTGTTTACCTGTGTACGTTTGTTTTGTAAAGTGTGGGGCTTTTTGCGTGTGTATTTGTGCACCTTCCTGTCTGTGTTTTTATTTATAATTATGTGTGTATATGTGTCTGAATATTTGCGTGTTTTCTGTTGTCATTTTTTGAGTTTAAGTGAGTCCATCTGTACTTTATGTGGCTGTTCCTGTTGGCATTTTTGAGTTTAATTGTGTGTCCTTCTGTACTTTATGTGGCTGTTCCTGTTGGCATTTTTGAGTTTAATTGTGTGTCCTTCTGTACTTTATGTGGCTGTTCCTGTTGGCATTTTTGAGTTTAATTGTGTGTCCTTCTGTACTTTATGTGGCTGTTCTTGTTGGCATTTTTGAGTTTAATTGTGTGTCCTTCTGTACTTTATGTGGCTGTTCCTGTTGGCATTTTTTATTGTATGTTTGAGGCGTTTGTGTTTGTATGTTTGTGGCTACTTGTGCGTGCCACTATTTGCCTTTTTATTTGTGTACGTGTGTGTCGTTTTGTGTGTATACATGTGTCGAGCGCTTTGTATGTGTATTAAGCGTACGTGTGTGGCTGTTTCAGTGTGTGCTTGTGTATATTTTTATGTGTGCTAATCTTTACTCTTTTGTGTTGTTACCTGTCTGGCTGTCTTCTTTTTGCGTGTACTTGTGTGTCTTTTTGTATGTGCGTGACTTTTTGTATGTGCGGCTGTTTATGTGTGTATTTCCATGTTTTTGTGTGTGTCTCCTCATTTGTCTTTTTGTGTGTATATGAGTGTAGCTGTTTTTCTGCATGTTCCTTTTTGTCTTTTTGTGTGTTTACAGGTGTCGTTGTTTGTGTGTGTACTTATGCTTTTTGCGTGTGTACTTGTGTGGCCTTTTGTGTCTGTCTGTATATGCCTTGGTGTATACGTGTGGGTCTTTGTGCGTGCATATGCTTGTGGTTTTGGTATTTGTATGCGCTTGTGGCGTTTGTGTGTGTACGCGTGTTGATTTTTTTATGTGTAAGTGTGTGGCTTTTGTATGTAAATGTGTGTATCTTGTGCGTTCGTGTGTGTCTTTTTGTGCGTATGCGTGTATAGCTTTTATGCGTACCTACGTATGTGAATTTTATAAGCATACACGGTCGGTTTTTATTTTTGGAGGGAAGTGCCACTTTTTCTGTGTCCAAGTATGGATTTTGTGCGTGTCCATGTATGTTTTTTATGTGTAAGTGTGTGGCTTTTGTAATTGTATGTGTGTGGATTTGTGTATCTGATTTTCTTCTGAGATTTGACTGATGCAAAAAGAAAAGAAATAAAGAAAAAGCAATGAACTAGAAAATGAGAGAGAGAGAGAGAGAGAGAGAGAGACAGACAGACAGACAGACAGACAGACAGACAGAGATAAAGAGATTTGTAAGTTAAAGGAATTTGGAAATATAGCGAGCACGGATGACTGTATAATTGAAATGCTGAATTAACAATATTTACCTTTCAATATCCGCATTTAGAGTACAGAAAAGATATCACCGAAATCCGAACTAGCATCTGATTAGAGAAAAATACATTCGATAAGTTGAACAAAATACCAAAAAAAAAAATAAAAAATAAAAAATAAAAAATAAAAAATAAAAAATAAAAAAAAACGGCTGGATTGCTATGTGATATCCATCCTCGTATATGGCAATAAATGTTGGAAAATTTCCCCTAGAATGTAGAAAAATACATTTAAAAAGTTGAACAAAATAACACTAAACAAGAAAAGAGGCTGGATTGCTATGTGATATCCATCCTCTAAATGGTACTAAATATAGAAAAATTCATTCGAAAAGTTGAACAAAATAACACTAAACAAGAAAAGAGGCTGGATTGCTATGTGATATCCATCCTCTAAATGGTAATAAATATAGAAAAATTCATTCGAAAAGTTGAACAAAATAACACTAAACTAGAAAAGAGGCTGGATTGCTATGTGATATCCATTCTCTAAATGGCAATAAATGTTGAAAAATTTCTCCTAGAATGTAGAAAAATTCATTTGAAAAGTTGAACACAATACCAATAAACAAGAAAAGAGTATTGGTCTACTATGTGATATCCATCCTCTTATTTGGCAGTGAATGTTGGACAATTTTCCCTATGTAGAAAAATACATTCCAAAAGTTGAACAAAATACCAATAATGAATCACCAAAGTCATTAACGGCAAAGAACTCGACAATTAGCAAAGATGTTAAATTCATCACAATCTCCCATACGCTGACGCTTAGGAAGATAAGGAAATTTAGAAAGCTGACTGTATGACTACTTTAACAATAATTATCGCACTAGCCTAACATTAGTTCATTATTAGCAACAGTTCAATAGGAGTAGATAGGTTCAATTATCATTTGATTCATACACTGTTATGTAGAAATAATACCAACACAGATTGTCGAACACGGATCTACAGGCAACAAACGTAACCGTTGAATGAATTGTGCTACTGAGATCAGCTGACCATAAATATTTAGTTTGTAAAGCGCTCAAACAGAAATCTGAGTGTGTGCTGTGTCGTGCATTAGCACGTGCACATGCCTTTCGGGCTCATTGTTTTTGGGCGGAGAGTAATAATCCAGTCGAGGTAATAACCCAGTTCTTCGTCTGGGGAACATTAGACAATACATTTTTGGCCGAGCCATATAGCTCGGATTCCCTACGTTAAAAAGGCCTTGTGCCACATTCTGCCTCGGTGGAGAGGTAGATAAATATCATTCTGTGCTACGCATCAACCAGAACTAAAATCGTCAGACTCTCTGTCTTCGGGCGGAGAGAAATCCAGACGGGGCTCAGCCAAAGGGCAGAGTCTCGTCTGGGGAAAATTAGACTAGGTATCCGACCCTACCATGTGCAGGGTCTAGGAGAAGTTTTTTCCGGGCTTTAGGGCCCGGATTCCCGACAATAAAAAGGCCTTGTGCCTCATTCCACCTCTGTGGGAAGGCAGATATATATCGTTCTGTGTTGTGCATCATTCCGGTGTTGTGCGTCATTGGAGAGATTGTTTCTGAGTGAATTACTCGAGAGAATTATTCACAGAGCATTATTGTGCATTATTCAAAGGATTCGTTTCATACGTTGTCATTACGCGAAAATACCGAAATATTATAACTCGCTAATAACAAATTACCAAACTTTTCTTTCAGAAAAACGTTACGAAAACTAACGTTATAAAACGCTCCTGCCCGATTTTTTCTTTCTTGTTTAAGGTTGTGAACGGACTAACTTTCTGTTTTCTGACTCAATAAACACAACGTGGGCAGGAAGCAGAGTTAAACCAGTGGACCGGTCAACTAACCTACGGATGCACGGGAAAAGTATGAATCCATCTCTTCTCCCTCCATTCGTAACAAATATATATATATCGGTCTATATTCAGAATCTTTTTTCATTTTCTTTCTTTTTCTTTCCATCAGTTTTTTTAGTAGATATCCTAGACTGTGATAATAGTGATAGTTATGCCAGGAATAATGATATGTAATATGCTGGGTGCAAATGTTCTGTAGATGGCCTTGCGATCAAGGCAATCTCCAGACATTTAAGTCCTGGTAAATTGTTTTAACCTTTTAATCAAACTATATATATATATATATATATATATATATATATATATATATATATATATATATATATATATATGCAATCATATAATTATGAATTAAAAATACATTGCGACACGGAAATTTCTATATTTCGAGATTTCTATCTCGTCATTAGGCAGTGTTAGTTGTTAGTTGTGAAAATGATTTACACTTAAATACAAGAAAAAAGCATGTATGTGGGAAGACACAATTTTTATGTGTGTTCTCCTTAACCAATCAGAATAAAGATTCACTTTGAAATTCGGCAAGTAGTTTCTTTTTTTTTTAGGGAATGCATGCTTTCTTTCTTTCATCCCTAACGGTCAAGGGTATATATATATATATATATATAATCAGCAGACAGATCTGTTTCGCTGTATCACAGCTCATCAGTACGGTTAGCCGATTGAAACCCGACCGAATTGGCGTCAATCGGCGATTCTACCTCTGAGCTAAGGGCGCTCGGTAGAAGGGGGCAGACTTTTAGCGTGTATATTATCATTATACACACCCAATAGCTGAGAGTGTTCTAATTCATTGCTGAATGAACGATGCGTAGATGCCAGAGTAGCTACTGTTTTCAAAGTCTACCATTCTTTCAGAGTGCTCAATCAATTGTTATATATATATATATATATATATATATATATATATATATAAAACAATCATGCTAGCTATATTAACAACAATGACAATGTAAATGTTAGTCGTTTCCGTACAAGAAGACATTTGACATTCATTAATCGGGGCAACCATTACTGCTTTCGGTTCAAACCCCTTCTTTTAAAACTATTTTTCAATAAAATTTTCAGTCGTAGCTGTTATAAATCTTTACAGTATTGATACGAGTTTCCTTCATAACCTTTTATTTGAAGTAGTGTGAAATAATAGTAACTTAATTATGCCATTATTTTCTCTTCTATTTACATGTGCTATCCGTTTTAGTTGTTGCTGCTGTTGGTAGTCCTCAAGTGATGTGGTTTCTGTTATTTAGTATAGTTTTTGTTCATGATTATGTAGCACCAGACTACAATATTCAAAGTAGTATTTCTTTTTCAAGACCGTTGGGCTTCACTTTCTCAAAGCTGGCAGTTTAGATATTTATGAAGGAGTTTGGCGCCATTAATAACATTCATATAAAAGAGTTGGGCGAAACTGCCTCTGACGCAGTCTATTCTATGTTCAATTTCCTTTTCTCCTTTGCGAAATGTGTTACAACTGGCCCCATACGCCAAGGGATTTTAAGCGTTTAATATTTACTAATACCACACCCTGAATTTTTATGTTGGATTCGGGGTAAAGGTCATCACTGCATTCATTTCAACTTTAGTTAATACCTTCTGTTTCGGAAAGGTTTATTTGAGTTCTACTTCATGGAATACTTCGTCGAAGATGATTTTTTGTTCAAGATCATTCATATCTAAACTGTGATCTGTCTCTTAAGTGCCATACGTGATACACGCCTTGGCGTTCATGTCTCTTTCGATCCACGACTGACTAGGCAGAAGATTTTCCCTCAGTAGGTTGCCATTGTTTTTTGCAGTAGACTGGTTGATAATCAAGGCTAAATAAACCAATCTGTTCTACAAATATATCTTATGAAATCTTATGGAAAGATATGGAATAGTATTGACCGGCATATTTATTTTAATGTTCGAACATTATTTTTCAGGGATAGTCTTTTTTCTGTAATTAAACAATATATATATATATATATATATATATATATATATATATATATATATATTGTATCAAGGCAGCAGATAATTTTCTAAACATACTGTTAAATATAAGAGACAACGAATTTTTTTTTTAATCGTATCACCCCGAGCAAGACGGTAACGCCACTGGCGTGTAGGGGGCTATGTAATAGTGAGTGAGTGGGTGGAGTGTGAACCGGGCGATAGTTTAGTCTATCTACTCCAATTGAAAAAAAATCAAGAAAAGAGTGAAAAGATTGGAAAAGAGAAAACCAGAAACCGCATCCTAAACAAGGAACAAGGGATGAGCCTCTTAACCTGTTCAATAGACGAGGGTGGAGTGTGAACCGGGCGATAGATAGCTCTATCTACTCCAATTGAAAAAAAAAACAAAGGGAGAAGATTGGAAAAGAGAAAACCGGAAACCACATCCTAAACAGGGAAGAAGGGATGAACCTCTTAACCTGTTCAATGTCTATTATGTTTAATCACGAGTCGTTTTAAACATCGTATTTTAACTTTAATTTCAGGTGAAAATAAAGACAAAAATTCTCGAACATTTAGATAATTTTTTATTAAGATGGTTCTAAGCTCTCGGCTCATATATGCGTGTCTATATATGTTTGTTTGTTTATGTATATATATATATATATATATATATATATATATATATATATATATTTTAATTCAGATACTTTAATCCAAGCGAAAAAAGCAAGAAGGTAAATTCCAAAAACCCGATCCTAATTAATATTAAAAATTTTATTTTAATATTAAAAAAGGATACAGGAAGAGAGCTCCATGTAATAAAATATTACAGAGCAAATATAAATTAAAAAAGGGTTAATTCAGTGATGTTGGATGATCATTTCGAGATGAAAATCCCCACGAGGATAACACATCACCTCAGCAACAGAAAAATCCTTTCAGAAACTGGAGAAAAATCAGTCTAATTTTCCTTTTTAATTAAATTTGCAAAGAAATTAAAAAAGAAAAAGAAAAAGAAAAAAAGCAAAAAAAAAGATAAAACAAAATAAAATCAAATAAACAAGAAAAGAAAAATTTGACATCGTCTGGGTTCGCAAAAAAAAAAAGTAAAGAGAATTGTAACTTAAAAATTAACGGGCGGCCGTGTTGAATTGATGTAAGGTTAAGCAACACGGAAAAAAGGTGGGAGATAAGAGAGATAAAGGAAGGAAGGGAGGGAAAAAGAAAATAAAATAAAGAAAATTTTTTTTATATATTACAGACGCTGGACATATTCAAAAACCTAACTTCCCAAAAACGTTGAAGTATTAGAAAAAGGCCTTTACTTAAAAAGGCATAATTATTTTTAAAGGGAATAAAAAGATATAGGATTTAAAATAAAATTTAAAAAAAAATTTTGGTCGTTTGATTTAAACTAAATAAAGACATCGCTAGGTAAAAAAAAAAATTTATTTACAATTATACATACATATAGAAGTACACACATACATACACATACACATACACAATTCTTCGATTATGAATACATATATACATACATACACATACACACACATACATTCAATTCCATATACACTTATATACGTATATACACATACATGCGCATACACACATATATATGTGTACACACATATACAAAAATTCACACACACACAATATATATGTGTACACACACATGCACACATATACATACACACACACATATATACATTATACATATGCACACACACACATAAAAAATATAAAAAATTAATGAATATTATAAAAAAGAGCATTTAAATAGCTAAAAATTTTTTTTCACACATAAATACATATATACACACATACATATATACATATATACACACATATATACAAATATGCACATACACACACAAACATACACATATACATAAAAATTATAAAAAGAAAAATTAAAAATTAAAAATTAAAAAAAATTAAAAACTTAATATTTAAAAATTAAAATTTAAAAATTTAAAATTTAAATTTTAAAATCCGCCCTATGACGGCACTTATTAATGAATTCCTTCCTAAGATTCAAAAGTAAGTCCTGATGAGGATACTTAAAAATCAGAATCTTCTCCAATAAACATAGACGGCACCTATCATGAAAATTTTTAGGGGTACAAGCTGAGCCTATTAATTTCCAGCTGATTATAGGGTCCTGCCCTTCCTCCTTCTTGATCAGACGAGGTTTTTATCATGCTTATATAACACAATTTTCGATCTACCATAAACAAACCATATCTGCTCTGAAATGTATCGTAATGTCAAACAAATGTAAACATGTTACGGAAATTAACGAATTTTAACGAAACTTGGTTATAAGCAACCGACAATTTTTAATGAATTATTTTGAACATTATTTGTAAATTATTAAATACGAGTATCGGTAAAAATAATGTTCAAAATAATTCATTACAAATTGTCGGTTGCTTATAACCAAGTTTCGTTAAAATTCGTTAACACTAACACCCGGCAAGCACCTAACCCAACACCGACCGCCAACCTATACAGTCATGAGGTATCTAATCTGACACCGATTATCGCGCCAATACTCGACAGACCCCAAACTAGCACATACAATCCGGCCAAAGCCCAACACGTTTCTACATAGCACCGACAGTCAAACCGACACTTAATAACCATGAATCTCAAGGCCCAAGTCCCACACTGTTTCCGAACTTTTCACAAGTCCCCGGCTCCGCGAAAACCGATGTCGGGTAGACCACCCTACAACCATACAACCTCCCGACCAATGCCGGGTCAAACGCCTGGCAAATATCAGTATGATAACACATGGCGAACGAGACACCTAGCAAGGATCAACTAGAACGTCCAGCCCAAACAAAACCACAAAAAGGCAGTTAAAGAGATTTTCCTTAATTTTTCAATATTACAATCCGGATATAAATGCTGAACTCATTTCTCTGGTTTAGCAGTTTAACCTTGTCCCTAAATTTGATAATTTCTAATTTTTCGTTAAGACAGAGGTAACACGGGCCACGGAGGGAGTTACGTAGCTTAGACGTGACACACGGCCGAAAGTAGGGGGCACCCAGTGAGGATCGGGCTCACTACTCAGTTATAATGATTCTAGTGAGACGAGCTTACACCACGCAGAGGTGTCCACAACTTTTTATTGGTTTAATTTAATCTAAATCTAATCTGTAACGATATATATACATTCCCAATCAAAAATTTAAGACCACTTAAAAATCTTTAAAAAGAAATCTTTTTTTTACGGATAGATTTTAAACTCCTCCCACTTCAGGTTACCAACAGTACAATCTAAAAGGTTATGGAAACAAAAAACTACATTCCAAACATTTTATTTAGAAATTTACATTTTTATAAAATGAGGCGATTTACACATGATCAAAATTATAAGACCAGGGGTATAAATTGTTAGATCTATGGCAATTCCAATGTTTTTAGTTCAGTTAGAGATCAGCAATCACTGCGTAAAGGTGTTACCATGCCTAAAGCAAGCAAACTTACCAAAGTTGAGCGTTCTCGAATTCTAGAATTCCATAAGCAAGATTTGTCACAGCGGGCGATCGCAGCTAAGGTAAATCGCAGTAAAACTGTGATTTGCAACTTTCTAAAGAACAGTGAGAATTATGGAAAAGCAAAATCCTTTGGTAGGCCCCAAAAGATTTCTCCTGCATTGAGTAGGAGAATAAGACGGGTTGTTATGAAAGACGGGAAACTTTCTTCTAGTCAAATTAAGGCAGTCACAGATGCTGATTGCAGTCCCGTAACCATCAGACGAAACTTACGACAAAAAGGCATGGTAAATAAAAAGCGTAAACAAATTCCTTGGCTGCTTCCACGTCACAAGGTGGACCGCTTAAAGTTTGGTCGTGAATACCAAACGTGGGACGTTGAGAAGTGGAAGAAAGTCCTGTTTTCTAATGAGAAGAAAATTCAATCTAGATGGTCCTGGTGGCTTCCAACGATATTGGCATAACAAAAACATGCCTCCTGAAAAAGGGTCCCTAATGGTATGGGGTGCCTTTTCTTACAGAGGAACGATGGAGCTCCAAGTGGTGCAGGTTCGTGAGACAGCGGCTGGTTATGTTAGCATGCTATAAAAAGCAGCTTTGATGACGGAGGGCCATCGTTTGTGTGGGGATGGATGGTTATTCCAACAGGATAATGCTACAATCCGGACCTTGACCTTTCTACAAGAAAATAGGGTCCATCTCTTGGGACATCCTGCATACTCACCGGACTTGAACCCAATTGAAAATGTTTTGGGATGAATGACAAGAGACGTTTATCGAAATGGCAAACAATATTCAACAAAAAATGAACTTCGTGAAGCCATCTTCAGAAGCTGGAGCAACATCCTCCGCACTTTAATGGAAACGTTTATTTCTAGCATGCCCGACAAAATTTTTGAAGTCATCAAAAGCAGTGGAGGTAGAACTCATTATTAAATTTGGTTGTTGAATGTTTTCATACAGTTTTCGTACACTTTTTGTACAATTTCGTCGAATTTTTGTCTCTGGTCTTATAATTTTGATCATGTGTAAATCGCCTCATTTTATAAAAATGTAAATTTCTAAATAAAATGTTTGGAATGTAGCTTTTTGTTTCCATAACCTTTTAGATTGTAGTATTGGTAACCTTAAGTGGGAGGAGTTTAAAATCTATCCGTAAAAAAAAATTCTTTTTAAAGATTTTTAAGTGGTCTTAAATTTTTGATAGGGAGTGTGTGTATATATATATATATATATATATATATATATATATATACACATATATATATATGTGTGTGTGTGCGTGTGTGTGTGTATGCGTGTGTGTGCGCGTATGTGCGCGCGCGCGTGTGTGTGTGTGTGTGCGTGTGTGTGCGTGTGCGTGTGTGTGCGTGTGTGTGTGCGTGTGTGTGTGTGTGTAAAATTCCTAGCATCCCTCGTTTTTGTGCAAGTGTAGTCGTACCAATATAACAAATGTGGACATAGGAAGTCCTGAATATATATATATATATATATATATATATATATATATATATATATGACGTCAATTCGGCCGGGTTTCAATGCTGGTCAAAAGTAATCGGATTATTAACTGTACTGATGAGCTGCGATACAGCGAAACAGATCTGTCTGCGGATGACTACTTACGCTCTCACAGCCTGATTGAGCACTCTGGGAAGAGTGATAGACTTTGAAAAAAAAACAGTAGCTACTCTAGCATCTACGCAAACGTTCATTCAGTAATGAATTTAGAACACTCTAACTACTGGCGTATGTATACATGGTACATCACACGCTAAAAGTTTACCTCCTTCTACCAAGCTCTTATAGCTCAGAGGTAGAATCGCCAACTGACGTCAATTCGGTCGGGTTTCAATCCTGTGTAAAAACAATCTGATGTCTAACTGTACTGATGAGCTGTGATACAGCGAAACAGATCTGTCTGCGGATGACTATATATATATATATATATATATATATATATATATATATATACTTTAGAACATGTACAAACTATAATCTACTACAAAAGTGTACATTTTGTTTCCACATTAAAAGAACAATGTCTCATCAGGTAGTTATTAATGATGGTATCAAACGTTAAACTACATGATGAGACATTGTTCGTTCAATGTCGAAACAAAATGTACACTTTTGGAGTAGATTGTAGTTTGTACGTGTTCTAAAGTAATAGCTTATAAAAAATATTAATTGCTCTATTTTTATATTAAGTACTGTTTTAAATCAAAGTTTTGAACGTTCTAAATATTTTCTTCGTCACTTATTCATTTGTACGCTCCCACGACCTGATTGAGCACTCTGGAAGAGTGGGAGACTTTGTAAACAGTAGCTACTCCGGCATTTACGCACCGCTCATTCAATAATGAATTGGATCACTCTAGCTATTGGGCGTGTTTATACGCGCTAAAAAGCCTGCCTGCCTTCTTCTACTGGACGCTTGTGGCCTAGGGGTAGAATCGCCGACTGACGCCAATTCGGTCGGGTTACAATCTTGGGTTAGGAAACGACCGTAGTCTAAGCCGTACTGATGAACTGTAATACAGCGAAACAGAGCTGTCTGCTGATGACTATAGTATTTACGCTCTCACACCCTGATTGAACACTCTGGAAGAGTGGGAGACTTTGTAAACAGTAGCTACTCCGGAATATACGCATCGCTCATTCGATAATGAATTGGATCACGCTAGCTATTGGGCACGTTTATACGCGCTAAAAAGCCTGCCTTCTTCTACTGGACGCTCGTGACCTAGGGGTAGAAACGTCGACTGATTGCCAATTCGGTCGGGTTTCGATCCTGGGTTAGCAAGCGAACGGAATCTAAGCCGTACTGATGAGCTGTAATACAGCGAAACTGATCTGTCTGTTGATGACTATTATATATATATATATATATATATATATATATATATAGTGTGTGTGTGTGTGTGTGCTTTTTGTACCCCCACCACACTGTATCTCTTATCTTTCTAATTTTCACTTTTTCCAAAGTACCTCACTTTCGCTAGTTTCTGTATATTTAATCAGTAAGAAGCCAAAATCATTGGAAATATTACGTAGCAGGTGAAAGATAAGTATTTTGTTAGCAGGCTTTTCAAATGTTATCTTCCTTCTCAATACGGCTTCATAATGGCGAGAAAATTGAATTAGACACACACAAATACATAAACACACACACACACACACACACACACACACACACACACACACACACACACACACACATATATATATATATGAGTGTGTGCGCTGAATAATATGCCATAACATAGGATTCGGTATTGATGTGATAATCCTCTATCATCACGTAGAATTCGTTCACATGTTATTTTCAGCTGCTAATTCTGCTAACACTTTCGGAGGCGCCTCTATATTGCATTATGCGATGCGGAGTTGTCTAATTTTTCAATGATACGTTTGGAATCTTTTTTGCATTTGTTACAAACTAACGTCGTGCAAATATTTTTGCAGCACATAGAATATTAATAAAAAAAAAATGATAACTTTGAATATGGCTGCCTCTTATGCTTTTTGCATTCCTGCTGTTTTTTTAGAGTTTATAAATTTCAAAGAAGAATTAGCAATATTATTGGTTCTGATTTACGTCTCGGCTTCAGTCACTTTACCACGCCTTAAAGTTGTCTGTCTGTGCCTTTTCTGTAAATACTTTCATAATAATTATTCGGTTGGAAGTCATGAGTTATCTCCCTCTAACACTGCAAGTGACTTAAGGACACATGGCTCAGTTGATATAGATTTTTATTAGTTCCTGACTTGACTCTTAGTTGTGAGTTCAATACCAGGCCACAGCAGCGGTAAACAAGTAACTTGCAGGGTTAGAGGGAGATAACTCATGATTTACGCAAGGAATGAGGATGATATACCCCAGTGATTGTAAAAAGATTTTCGGTTCGAAATTCGTAGCGCCTGAAAAAGGCCGGAGGGTACAATCGCTGAAACGTCGTATAAATTGTAACAAAGTTTGTTTTTGAGGCTTAACGACCTATCAATCCTTATGGGATCATTTTAAGGTCATAACCAGTGATTTTGGGTAAGGTTATTTTATTTTTACAACATTTTTCTTTTCACGATTCATTGGGATTTGTTTTTAAGAGCAGGGTCCCCAAGTCCTACCCTTGTTATTTAACCCATAACTGGAGGGAATGGACGGATTAATACCTTTCCCAAGGGTACCAGTGCTTAAGTGAATGCAGGGTATTCAACTGGAATTCGAACTCGGCTCACCGATTTCTCTTTCCGAAGAAGATATCCACTACACCACAACGCACATCCATCACTAAACGCTTACAGCACCTGGTATTCCCAAGCGGCCACCCATCTAAGAACTGACCTGGCTCAACGTTGCTTAACTTCGGTGATCGAGCGAGAACCGGTGTATTCAACGTGATAGGCCGTAAGCCTTGTAACAAAGATGAGGACAATAGTCCGAATAACATAAATAGAGTAAATACTACCTCATCTCAGAAATATAAACAAAAAAAAAAGGTGATTGATGTCGCATTAAATTTTTGAAGATTGTAGTTATCAGAAAAGCAAGTAAACAGAAGAGAGTTCCACTGGCAGGAAGTGCAAGAAAAGGAACTGTTAGAATAGAAGAGGAGATTAAATTTCATTAACTCCATGATAAAAAAGCGGGGCGATGTTGCCAATCGAGTAGCATGCTTAAATTCATGTAGTCAAAGTAACCTATACAAGGCTTAAGAGCCACTCAAGGTATTAATTTGTTTGAGCTGAGGGTTGTTGTAAGTCATAAGAGTTGCAGTTTAAGATATGTGGTTAAGATAAAACTTAACCCTATTCTTGATTAGGTTATGACTGTAGCAGTTGGTAAAGCATCTTTTTGGGAGTCAATTTGACACAGTATTGGTTAAGAAAAGGTCCCAAGTTTAATATAAACAAACTTTTTCCATCGAAATGTTTATATTATTATTATTATTATTAAGAGGAAAGCTCAATGTAAATTTTCATTATTTAAACATTTTTTAAAACTTCCTTCTGATATGTTCGAAATTTTGGCAGAAATTCTTGACTTCAAGAATTTAAGCGCAATCTGTGGTGCAGGATGTGCGCTGTGGTGCAGTGGATATCGACTCGGGACGACAAATCGGGATGCCGCGTTCGAATTCCAATTGAATTCCTTGCATTTACTTACGCACAAATACCCTTCGGAAAGGTATTAATCCATCTCTTCCCTTCAGTTATGGGTTAAATAATAAAACAGATTGGGTTCTATAGCCTTGGCTGGTAACCAGTCTACCGCAGAATGCAATGGCAACCTACTGCGGGATAATCTTCTGCCCAGTCAGTCATGTCCCTTTCGAGACATGATCGCCCAAAGCGTGTATCACGTATGACACTTAGCCGACTGTGGTGCAATGGATATCGGCTCGGAACGAGAAATTGGTGAGCCTTGTATTCACTTGCGCGCAAATACCCTTGGGAAAGATATTAATCCGACACTTCTCCCTCCAGATATGGATTAAATGTCAAGACAGTTTGGGTTCTATAGCCTTGGTTGACAACCAGTCTACTGCAGAGAGTAATGCCAATCTACTGTGGGAAAATCTGCCCAGTCAGTCATGTCTCTTTCGAGACCTGATCGCCCAAGCGTGTATCACGTATGGCATTTAACTGACTGACTAGATTAGTAATCCATCCGATGAGGATACGGCATATTAAGAAGAATGGAGGGATTTAAAGTGCATTTGTGTCACATAATATAAAGAATGTGCATTGTTGTTTAATGAAAATCGGCTCGCAATAGGAAATCAGAAGATCCGAGTTCGAATTCCAGTCAATTTCCTGTATTCTCTTGTATTCGAAAATACCTTTGAAAAGGTATTAATCATTCTCTTTTCCCTCTAGCTACGGGTTAAATATATTTTATATATTTTATATTTGCAAATACCTTTGAAAAGGTATTAATCATTCTCTTTTCCCTCTAGCTACGGGTTAAATATATTTTATATATTTTATATTTGCAAATACCTTTGAAAAGGTATTAATCATTCTCTTTTCCCTCTAGCTACGGGTTAAATATATTTTATACATTTTATATTTGCAAATACCTTTGAAAAGGTATTAATCATTCTCTTTTCCCTCTAGCTACGGGTTAAATATATTTTATACATTTTATATTTGCAAATACCTTTGAAAAGGTATTAATCATTCTCTTTTCCCTCTAGCTACGGGTTAAATATATTTTATATATTTTATATTTGCAAATACCTTTGAAAAGGTATTAATCATTCTCTTTTCCCTCTAGCTACGGGTTAAATATATTTTATACATTTTATATTTGCAAATACCTTTGAAAAGGTATTAATCATTCTCTTTTCCCTCTAGCTACGGGTTAAATATATTTTATATATTTTATATTTGCAAATACCTTTGAAAAGGTATTAATCATTCTCTTTTCCCTCTAGCTACGGGTTAAATATATTTTATATAATTTATATTCGCAAATACCCTTGAAAAGGTAGTAATCATTGTCTTTTCTCTCTAGCTACGGGTTAAATATATTTTATATAATTTATATTCGCAAATACCCTTGAAAAGGTATTAATCATTCTCTTTTCCCTCTAGCTACGGGTTAAATAGCAGACAGATTAAGTCCTGCAAAATCTGCCTAGTCAGTCATGGATCGAAAAGCGAATATCACGTCTGGCACTTAAATGACTAGATTAGCTCATTAATTTAATGTCGAATTTTCACGCTGTTATAACTCTCTTACAGCTCCATATTTTCTAGCCAATTTTGATTTTCAAAAACTTAAATGCAATGCCTGTCATTATCTAGTTTTTTTCTGATTACAATTCGATTGTAATCGCTCATTAATAATGTTTCTATTTTCTAATTCTTTCACACTACGGAAATGTCTTGGTATTGGAGAGGGAGTAAATAGATTAGACATACTTTTATCCGGGTTCATACGAACCGAAAATGTACATTTTAATTTGCATATAACCAAACATGATTTTTTTTTTAATAACCGTGTCGCCCCAAGCAAGGCATTTTACTGCCACTGTTGTGCAAGGGTTACATAGGAGGAAAGTTATGAGAAAGAGTGACAGGTTATAGGGGGTGTCAGGAAGTAGGTAAGAGGAGGATAAATGTGGCCATAAAGTGAGGGATCTGTTTATATATTGATTGTAATGTAGAATTGACCCCCTACTTTATATTCACATCATAATAGTACAGAATTTTTTTATAATCATATTGCCTGAAGCAAGGCATTTTACTGCCACTGTTGTGCAAGGGTTACATAGGAGGAAAGTTATGAGAAAGAGTGACAGGTTATAGGGGGTGTCAGGAAGTAGGTAAGAGAAGGATAAATGTGGCCATAAAGTGAGGGATCGGTTTATATATTGATTGTAATGTAGAATTGATCCTCTACTTTATATTCACATCATAATAGTACAGAATTTTTTTAGAATCATATCGCCTCAACCAAGGCATTTTACTGCCACTGTTGTGCAAGGGTTACATAGGAGGAAAGTTATGAGAAAGAGTGACAGGTTACAGAGGGTATCTAGGATTATACATTTTTTCATCCGGGTTTGTATGAACCCAAAATGTACTTTATAATCCGAACATGATTTTAAGATTGGTTCGTACAAATCCGTATGAATATAAAGATATAATCTATTTACACCCTCTCCAATATTATTTGGCTACTCTCGACTTACTCTTCGATTTATTTTAAAGTTCATAAAGTTCATGCGATTTAAATTTCCTATTATGAGTCCAAAAATAAAGCATTAGTAAATCAGCTTGTATATAACACCTGACAATACCGAAAGGTTGAAACCTTGGTAGCGTAATCGGCTGATTTTCCTAATTTTGATATCTCTCTCTCTCACTATATATATATATATATATATATATATATACATATATATGTGTGTGTGTGTGTGTGTGTGTGTGTGTGTGTGTGTGTATTGTAATTTTGTCATTATAATGGTTTATAGAAGCATTATATCACTACACAAAAATTTCAATGTTTCAGAACAACACTGTTCTTCTTCAGGTGATATGTTAAAATAAATGTGAAATTGATTTATTTTGAAAACATCAGATGAATTCATGGCTATTTAGAAAATTAGGGAGCGGTAGTTGGTGAAAATGCTTTAGGTATGTCAATATTGTTCAATCAAAAATGAGAATTAAGTAACTATGGCGTTTTAAGATCTAGGTCGCGAAAGAAAGCAGGATAGCCTGGTATCTAGACATGTCACTTTTAATTTTTGTTTGAATACGATACGTAATGGGACATGAGATTATTTAAATGGGTGAAGAATAATTTTTAACAGCAAGCTGGATCTTAGGTGGTTTATTAAATCTTTGACTTTTTTGTATTTATTTCTGAGATGAGTAAATTTGAATAATCTTGGAATTATTTCGAACTTTTGTTCTCATTTTGGTTTATATAACTGCTATAATAAACATAACGTTTCGACCAAGTACCCTCTGGTCATCATCAGTTGTCGATAGATTGGCTGATATGGATTATCTCATTGATTATTGCGAAACATCCTGTGAAATCAATTATTGTTCTTTCATGTTGGATTTTGGTTCGTCACTACCAAAATTTTTTTTACTACCTCATGAGTAAAGAGACTGGAATGTTTAGGTTAGAATTAGGATTAAATAATTATGGTGTACTTAGATATATTGTTGTAAGCTCTACTCTGTCTCGAGCACTCTTCATAAAAGTAAATGCTTGAACAGTGGGTTTTAATCTACGTGTTCTTTCACTTTTTATATAGTATATATCGCCACTTCAGTCGGGTTTCAATCCTAAGTAAAAAGCAATCGGCTGTCTAACCGTACTGATGAGCTGTGATACAGCGAAACAGATCTGTCTGTGGATAACTATATATATATATATATATATATATGAGTGAATAAGGAACGAAGAAAAATTTACAACGTCCAAAACATTAATTTAAAACAGTGCTCGATATATAATATAGAGCTGTGAATATTTATTATAAATTATATTTTAGAACATGTACAATTTTTTAAATATATATATGTATATATATATATATATATATATATATATGTGTGTGTGTGTGTGTGTGTGTGTGTAAAATATTATTGAGAATTAAGTTTTAATACTTTCTTAGTATAGGTTATGATGGTTTGTCACTTTTTCAACTGTCTGGCTCACCCCTGATTCGGCAACGTCGAATCAAGTGAAGTCTATTGGCGAACCATTTCGAGGATAGCCTATTCTTTCTTGATGGTAGAGTAGGAGGAATCATACTTTGTGCAGTCAGAAAAATCACTCCTACCCAATTATAATGATGTCTAAGGTCATGACGGAACTCGAAAAATGTCTTCTGACCAGGTATTCAAAACCTACGAATAGAATCAGACGTTGCTAATGGTTCATCATTAGCAAATCTGTAAATAAATCGGTAAAAAAAAAAATTAAATCAGCCAATTAGATCAATTCCCTTCTTATCCCCTTCCCTTGCAATATTGGGTCCCCCTGGGGCATTGTAATTTTGACAAATTTTCAGTGAGTTTCTCTTTCAGTGAGTGTTAGTGTGTGTCACATCGAAATTCGGAGAAAAAAAGAGGGAGTGAAGTCTGGATACTCTTCACATAGCGAAAGAGAAAGTAACTTTTTTTCTAACTAAAATATCATTTAATACAAGTCTCAAGAGCCACTCAATTTAGGTGACTACTTTGTAAAGTTATTTCATGGTCGTAATTGCAAATCACTTAAAATTAACACCAACCATCTGAAAATAGGGTTACAGATTATGTACTTTTGTTCCTCTTAGGCTATGTGAAGTGCATTCAGACTTCACTCCCTCTTCTTTCTCAGAGTTTCGATGTGACACGCACTAACACTCAGCGAAAGAGAAACTTGATGGAAATTTGTCTGAATCACAATGCCCCAGGGGGACCCAATATTGCAAGGGAAGGGGATAAGAAGAGAATCGATCTAATTGGCTGATTTAATATTTTTTTACCGCTTTATTTACAGATTTGCTAATGCTGAACCACTAGCAATATATAACCCAGTTAGATATATCCCATTGATCAAAATAAAGGGTTCGGTTCGAACTTCCTAGAACCTGAAGAAAGACAGAATGTACAGTGGCTGAAACGTCATGAACATGGTAATAAAGGTGAGGACAATGTAAATAATGTAAATACTACTTAATCTCAGAAGTATAGACAAATCTCTCTCCTACTATCAAAAATGTAACCATACGTAAAAAACTGTCACAGCATGCCAATGGTTATGAATAGACATGAAATAAGTATGAGAGTCGGTTGAAAAGTTCATAGGCTCACCATCATTCTCTCATGGAATGTGATCAAATGTGTTTTATTTCACAACATAATCTTCCTTGAAGTCAACACAATTCTTCGATCGGTATTGGCGAAAAAGCGTTCGCCTTGCAGTATTTACATTATTCGGATTAATATCCTCATCTTTGTTGCCAGTTGTACGACGTTTCGGCCGTTGTACGCTCCGGCCTTCTTCAGGTGCTAGGAATTTCGAAACGAAACCTTCACTACAATCACTGGGGTATATGGTTTTCATTACTTGCGTAGTAGTGCCTCTTTTTGGTAGTCATGTGTTATCTCCCTCCAACCCTGTAAATTACTTGTTCACCACTGCTGTGGAGTGGTATTGAACTTACAATTCTTTGGGTCAAGTCGCAGGAACTAACCGACGTCTATATTCACTGGTGTCCTTAAGGACAAGAACAACTGAATTTTGGGACTTATAAACCTAATGTTTAATAACCGTTTTTTACCAGATTTCATAATGCAATTTTAAGTTAATGGTTTTCTCTAGTATTTTTTACCAGAGCTCATATTGCATTTTAATGATTTTCTCTAACATTCCGTATTAGCAGTTCCCATATTGTGTTCATCTCTATGCTTGGTCGGCTTAAGAGATTTTTGCAGCCATGTGATGATTCCTTAAGTTTACGTAGTTTCTAGTGGCGTTCTTTATATATTATTTTAACGTCATCCAATAGGAGACGGTGATATCCTTTCTCCCTCCATATGTGGTCAGCTACGCCTGATTTTTTCTGTCTCCTCTCGTGTTACGGCCTTATCGACAAATACTAAAGCGACCGTCCTGTTGGTCAAAAAATCACAGCAGCGGGTATAACGTCATCATCACTGCGATGCTTGTTCTCAGTGAAGTCTTTTTTCATGTTGGGAACAAATGAGAATTAAATCAAGAGAATAATTCCGGTGATCAAAACGTTGCCCATTTTCAAAGGAAGTCACTAACAGTTCTTTGAACAGTCAGATGTCAGTTTAACTAGAAAGAAAAATGCAGTTATTTATAAGAATAGTTAAAATGGCTACCTACTGTGTAATTTTCACAACCCTAGCATCTCTCCTTCATAGTCCGCCCATGAACTTTTCAAACCACCGTCGTATCTGAAACGAAACAACACAGTCATGAGAAGAGTTTACATTAATGCCTATAAGCTTTTTAGCCTCGCATACTTTTCACTTTTTGACATACAAATATTTAGCTGGAGATATTTTCTTTTCTTTAATAATCTGAATAATCCTTGGGATGATAATGACACTTATTGAAAATCTCGAATATCTTAAACAGAATTACCGAAGTTATTTTCAAGACAAATTATATGTTTAATGGTCTGAACATACTGCGAAAATATAATGACTGTATTCAAGCCAATAGCAAAGAACGTCAAATGTGATACCGACATCCAAAATAAGAATAATGAAAAATGCCTTTCAAACCTAAGCAAAATATCAAGAGACAGGAAAATTTCATTAGAAACAAAGAAAAAATTGCTGAGCTATTATGCAATATCAGTCCACCTCTATGGCAGTGATCGCTAGACAAATTCATCACGGCTGAAGAAGAGGCTTGAGGCAACAGAAGAAACTTGGTTCTACAGAAAGATGATGAGGTTACCAAGGTCTGAACATGCAAATAAGAAGACAATGGAAAACATTGCAGAACTAAACATAGTGAGGCTGTAGCCCTAAACTAATCAAGGACTTTACAAGTTCAATAAAGATATTCATTTCTACGCCAAATAATAAAGATTAGGATTTCCTCTTCTTCTTCTTCTTGTACTGTGCCCCTTCAGGACGTAGGCGATCATGGACTTCCATTTGTCCTTGTCTCTTGTCACTCTTAATATCTTTCCTCTTGGTAACTCGTGTCAATATAAATAATAAGATGGTGACAATATTTTTATTCGGTAACTCAAAGAAGCCTTTTGAGCAAAGAAGACGAATTCTGTGTTCAAGACAAACAAACAAACAAAAAAAAAAAAAAAAGCAAAAACAAAATGAGGATATTAGTTCAAAGAATATCTGAATCGATGACTGGCCTTCTTTTGAGAAGTTGAAGCTATACAATCAATTTCAAGAAATTATCTAAACTTATTTATAAATGGAACTTTGTCTGTTTGTGTGTGTGTCTGTGTCAGTTACCTATAGACTCCGAAACGGCTGAACCGATTTTCCTGAAAATTTACACAGTTGTACTATAAGCGTCTGCGAGTGCTCTTAGCTAGATTTTGTGTCAAGGTATCACCGATAAATATCGAAAATCGATAATCGGGTTATAGAAGGAGTGGTCCGATTTTAATCAAATTTGATATACCCATAGACAAAGACATAAGAAACGATATTCAGAGGTTTCAAGGTTGCAGTTCTTACAATAGTGCAAAAAATCGATAATATATAGATATAAAAGGCAAGATGTTTGTGCGTGTGTGTGTGTGTGTGTGTTTTTATCTGCCTGTATGTCTGTATTTTTTCAGCCCTTTTATTTTAGTTTTTGCTTCGGGTTTGGCTCTAAGTAGGTATAATTGTAGTTCTTAGTCTCAGCCATGATACCATTTACTCAGAGGACTTATTTAGCCTTCAAAATCCAGTTTACGACGAAAAAAACTTACTTCATATCGATACCAGGAAATCAAAATTTGACTTATATCCATTCATTTTTATTTCAGTCTACGGTTTCGCTTTAACTGGAAACAATTATTGCTTTTTAGTCTTTCGTACCAACGTTCAAAGAATCTGAGCTCCAGGACCATGGATTAGTTTTAAAGCTTTGATTACACCCGAGTAACGCCGGGCTATACTGCTTGTGCATTTATAAAATAATGAAGGTGAATATCTTTTTCTTCTATGTTCCACGTCCTTATAAGACATCAGGTCCTCCATTTCGCCATCCATTCACAAAGTCCGTCAGGTAGGTGGCTCGATGCATTTCCCTATCTCACGTTCCCTTAATATGCCATGTGGGTGTTAAGTTCTCCAGTCCTTCCTTCCTCATGATGTGTCTAAGATATTTCAGTTGTCTCTTCCTGATTCTGAGCATGTTTTTTGTTGCCATTTCCTTAAAGACCGTCGCATTACTTGGTCGCTACTTTCCTGGACGGCTTGAATAATTTGCAGAATTATCGTTCTTTATTTCAGATGGGAATACCAGGTGCCGTAAGCATTTAGTGACGGATGTGCGTTGTGGTGCAGTGGATATCGGCTCGGAAAGAGAAATCGGTGAGCCGAGTTCGAATTCCAGTTGAATACCCTGCATTCACTTCAGCACTGGTATCCTTGGGAAAGGTATTAATCCGTCCCTTCCCTCCAGTTATGGGTTAAATAACAGGGTAGGACTTGGGGACCCTCCTCTTAAAAACAAATCCCAATGAATCTCGATACTCGAAAAGAAAATAAGTATTACTAGACACAAAACTTATATATATATATATATATATATATATATATATATATATATATATATATATGAAATAAATTGTTGAAAGAAAAAGGTATTACCAGCAATAAATAAATAAAGTTTAGTTGGCAATAAATGACCCGCCGAGGTTGATATGCCATAAAACAAACCAACCAATCATTTCAGAATTCTGTCACACAGAGCACCGGCTTAAAATCTTTGTGTCAATTAAGAAGGATGAAAATACTGATTCTAAAACGTTATGGAATAATGAAAATATCTTATTCCAAGATCTCAGAAAACGCGAATTAGTTTGGTTCGTTCTATTAAATTGGCATATCATGCGTGTGTCTACTGCAAGAAATGGCATCTAATTAAAACAACATTTGAATAATCTATAATTTGAAAATGTTTTAAAATGTCACGCCATAGGCACGATTTCAAAATATACATAAAAATACAATATTAAGGTTATAAATTTATCAAATGTTGACAGACATTCTGAGTTTAAATATCTTATACTATAATTCAGCATGTTTGTACAACCAATACGTTCAATATCAGTATCAATAAAAATAGAGGGTGCGATAGATAAATTACCATTTAAATTAAGCAAAAATGAAAATCATATTGACATTTAATTTTAACAGATCAGTCCGTTAAGTACCATACGTGATACACGCTTAGGCGATCATGTCTCGAATGAGTCATGACTGACTGGGCAGAAGATTATCCCGCAGTAGCTTGCCATTGCTTTCTGCGGTTGACTCGTTGTCAGCCAAGGCTATAGAAACCAATCTTTTTTTTTTTTTTAATCATTTCACCCCGGGCAAGGCGTAAATGCCACTGATGTGCGGGGGGTGGGGGTGGGGGCTACATAACTGAAAGAAAATTAATTAGAGGAGGGAGAAAAGGATTACAAGCCAATTAGAAAGAAGCAATAGAAAGATGAAAATGCAGGTGTGATGACAGTTGCAAGGGGGGAGAGAAAGGGAAGGATATACGGGGTAAGGGAAGGGCTAGAGTCAAGTGGTTAGTAGATGAGTATTGACATTGCATTTAAATTTTTGAAGGTTGTAGCCGTCAGGAAAGCAAGAATATCGGAGCGAGTTCTACAGGCGGGAAGTGCGAGAGAAGAAGCTGCAGGAGTAGAATTGTCGTCTGCATTTGGCTAACCTGACTGTGAATGGGTGGGACCCAGTTGCCATTCTCTTTGCACGAGTAAACACCTGTTGAGGAGGCACCAGTGACTTAAGTTCATCTGAGCAGAAGCCATGGAAGTACTTATAGAACAGACAAAGGGAGGCCACACTTCGTCGGTGGGGAAGTGGCTGTAGTCGAGCCGCCAAGTCAGCACCTATCACGTTACTCACTCTCCTTTGGAACCTGTCGAGAACACTGAGGTGAGTGTCAGGGGCGCCTGACCATAAATGGCAGCAGTACTCCATGCAGGGTCGAATGGTAGAATTGTATACATGCAGGATGGATTCAGGCGGAAAAAACGTCCTGGATCGACACAGTGACCCAACCTTCTTAGCAGTGGATTTAGCTATGGATTCGATGTAGCGGTTCCATTTGAGATCAGAAGAGAGGGTAAGGCCGAGGAGGCGCAGTGTATTGCACTCAGGGAGAATCGCTTGGTCCATGCTTATGGGAGGCAAGAGAGGTTGCCTGTGATGGTTGACAGACAACAGCTTGGTCTTGGACGCATTGAAGTTGACAAGCCTCTTTTTGCCCCAATTCACCACAGAGTGTAGATCCCGTTCAAGGTCAGCAGCGAGATTATGTCTATCCGCCATGCCAGGTTTCATACTGGAGCGGGAGTATATTGTGGTGTCATCTGCGTAGATGCCTACTTGGGACTTGATCTCATCTGGGAGGTCATTGATGAAAATAAGGAAGAGCGTCGGGCCCATGATAGAGCCCTGGGGGGCACCGGCATTCGTGCTGTAGGATGAAGAGACATGCCCATTCAAAACGACCTTCATTTTGCGGTTGTTTAAAAAAGACTGGATTAGGTCAAGTAGGCGTCCGGTAATGCTGTAACCCCGTAGCTTGCAAAGGAGGCCAGAGTGCCAAACCCTGTCAAAAGTCTTGGAGATGTCCAGAGCAACTGCACGAGCCTCGCCTGACTCATCGAGGGTCTGGAGCATGTACTCTGTAAAGGTTATTAGCATATCGGCAGTGGACCTGGCAAAGCGGAAGCCATATTGCTTGTCAGAGAAGAGTTTGTGGGCAGTAAGATGTGGAACTATTTCAGCATTGATTATGGCCTCGAACACTTTCCCGAATATCGGTAGAAAACTGATAGGGCGATAGTTGGATGGGTTCGAGGGTTCACCACAATTCTTAAAAACAGGAACGACTGAAGAGAACTTCCAGCATGTAGGAAAACAGGAAGCAGAAAGGCAATAGGTAAACAGTTTAGAGAGGACAGGGGAGAGTTCAGGGACACACCTCTTAAGGACTATCACCGGGATCTCGTCGTCACCGCTCGCCTTATGGGGGTCAAGTTTTGAAATTACTCGGGATACTACCTTCGGGGTGATATGTACGTCGTGCAGTTTGGCCTCTGTCCTATTATTTGACTCATAGCTAGAGGGAGAAGAGATGTATAATATTATTAGGTAGTAATTAGTGGGGTATGAGTTTATAACGTCATAACCATAGAAACCCGACCTCCCCCACTTTATGACCAGTCGAAGCAGTCGCCCAAATAAAAAGAAACGCACTCGCCTGAGATTAGCGAGCGTCCATAGCTCAGAGGTAAAATCGCCGATTGATATCAATTCGGTCGAGTTTCAATCTTGGATAAATGCAATCGGATGTCTAATCGTACTGATGAGCTGTGATACGGCGAAACAAATCTGTCGAATGACTATATATATATATATATATATATATATATATATATAAATTTGAATTTAAAGCTGGCAATCAAGGATATAAAAAGGTGACAATTGACGTTGCACTTAAATTTTCGGAGACTCTAAGGTGGGAAGTGCAGAAAAGAAACTGTAGACTAGAAGTGGCGGTTACATTTTTCTATCTTGGCGGCAAAAGGGTGAGACCTAGTTGCCTATCTAGTAGCATGATTAAATTCTTATGAACGGGGCAGCAGGAAATGAGCTGTGAAAATATGTGTAGAAAACGCATAGGGAAGCTACATACTGTCGGTGAGAAAGTAAGTAAAGTCGAGCTGCTAAATCGGGATCGCTTCCATATCAGATCATTCATTGGATTTTGTCTAGAACTCCGAGGCGAATAGCAGCACTCGATCAGATATTTTGTTTCTACTACTGTCATAATTTTTAGGCTTATTATCAACTAGCAGTATAGCCCGGCGTTGCTCGTGTGTAATGAAAGCTTTAAAACTAATCCATGATCCTGGAGCTAAGACTCTTTGGACATTGGCAAGAAAGACTAAAAAGCAATAGTTGTTACCAGTTAAAGCGAAACCGTAGACTGAAATAAAAATGAATGGATGTAAGTCAAATTTTGATTTCCTGGTATTGACATCAAATAAGTGTTTTTCGTCTTAAACTGAATTTTGAAGGCTAAATAAGTCCTCTGAGTAAATGGTATCATGGCTGAGACTAAGAACTACAATTATACCTACTTAGAGCCAAACCCGAAGCAAAAACTAAAATAAAAGGGCAGAAAAGAAAAAAATACAAACATACAGGCAGATAAACAGACACACACACAAACTTGCCTTATATATATATATATATATATATATATATATTATCGATTTTCTGCACTATTGTAAGAACTGCAACCTTGAAACTTCTGAATATCGTTTCTTATGTCTTTGTATATGAATGTATCAAATTTGTTTAAAATTGGATCGCTCCTTCTATAACCCCCCTTTTTTGATTTCCGATTTTCGATATTTATCGGGGATTCCTCGACACAAAACCTAGCTAAGAACACTCGCAGACGCTTATAGTACAACTGTGTAAATTTTCAAGAAAATCGGTTCAGCCGTTTCGCAGTCTATAGGTAATGGACACACACACACACACACACACACACACACACACACACATACACACAAAGTTCCATTCATAAATAAGTTTAGATGTTTTTATTCCTACTCATGGGAAAAGTAAATAGCCGGTGAATGTAAACCAGACGCATAATTATATCTAGTTTCATGAGCGAGGATTTATGTTGTTTTTTAAATAGCCCCTTATTTATTCCCAATGCAATAAGATGTGATCGATATATCATTTACCGATAATTTTCTAAAATGATAAAACTTGTTTGGCCTGGCGTGATGCCACCTGATTAGACTGCAGAACAATTATAATTGTTGGAAGGTGAGGTTCGGGGAAACAAAACAATGGTTCGTGACTGGAAAATAAGATGAAACTTAGAATAATGTAAATAAATAATAAAATGAACTGTTGCATGATTTGTGAAAATTCCAAAATAAATGTTCCCACTTAAATCACAAGAAACACACCAGTCTATTTTTCCCGACGATACACAAAGTATATATTTTATAAGTTTATATTTATATTTAAGGACCTCCAATCCGTGTTGGAATGTGGTAAGAAACGACTCGTGAATTTTAATGCTTCCAAAGCGAAGCTGCTATCTATTAACCATCACAGACAATCGCTCCTACCCCCCCCCCCATTAGCATGGATCAGGCTAGTCTCCCTGAAAGCAAAGCACAGCGCCTCCTCGGGTTAACTCTCACAACAGGACCTTAAATGGAATGACTATATAGAATCCATAGCTAAATCCGCTGATAAGATGGTCAGTTCTCTGTGTAAGATCAGGAAGTTTTTTCCCGTCTGAAACAATCCTGCACATATATAAATCTACCATCCGCCCGTGCATTGAATATTGCTGATATATCTGGTCGGGTGCTCCTGCTATTCACGTAGGGGTCCTTGAAAAAAATCCAGCAGAGAATGAATCTGTAATTTGATCGATCCCGACTTGGCTCAGATACAGTCACTTTCTCACCGGCGCAATGTGGTTTCCCTGTGTCTCTTCTATAAATACTTTCACGGCTTCTGCTCCGATGAACTTAGCTCACTAGTGCCCCCTATATATGAATTTGCTCGATCCACAAGATTAGCAACTAGGTCTCACCCTTTTACTGAGAAACCAATAAAATGTAAACGCAAATTCTACTCCAACAGCTTTTTTTCTCGCACTTCCCGCCTATTGAATTCCCTTACGTAATGCTTTCCCGAAAGTTACAATCTCCAAGAATTAAAATGCAAAGTCAATAGTCATTCCCTATCTCACTAACCAGCATCGTCTATCTCATGCTCCTTTCTTCGTCCACTCCACTCTCATTAGTATTCTCATCCTTCTGTTACCCACTTCTGACACCTATATTTGTCCACTCTTTCTCTTGTTTTCTCTCCTGTAACCCTTCTTTATTGATGGCAGTGAATGCCTTGCTTGAGGGCGATATGATTATAAAAAAATTTCCTTCACTATTATGATGTGAATATAAAGTAGAGGATCAATTCTACATTACAATCAGCTGTAAACAGATCCCTCACTTTATAGCCATATTTACCCTTCCCTTCCCCCCACTTCTGGCTTCCTGTTACTGTCCTCTTTCTCAACTTTCCTCCTATATAACCCTTTTTATGATGGCAGTGAAATACCTTATAGAACGATATGATTATAAAAAAAATTCTTCATACTATTATGATGTGAATATAAAGTGGGGATCAATTCTACATTACAATCAATATATAAACAGATCCCTCACTTTATGGCCATATTGCCTTCCCTTGCCACTTCCTGACACCTATAACCTGTCACTCTTCTCATACTTTCCTCCTATATAACCCCTTGCACCAGCAGTGTGATCAAAATGCCTTGCTTGAGGCAGTATGATTATAAAAAAATTCATGCTATTATGATGTGAATATAAAGTGAAGGATCAATTCTACATTGATCAATATATAAACAGATCCCTCACTTTGTAGCCATATTGCATACCCTTACCCACTTCCTGACACCCCTACTGTTATCACTCTTTCTCTGTTTTCCTCTCTGTAACCCTTCACACAACAGTGGCAGTAAAATACCCTTGCTTGAGGCAGTATGATTATAAAAAAATTCTGTACTGTTATGATGTGAATATGAAGTAGAGATCAATTCTACCATTACAATCAATACTCGACAGATCCCTCACTTTATGGCCATATTTACCCTTCACTGTACCCTGACACCCTATAACCTGTCACTCTTTCTCATAACTTTCCTCCTATGTAACCACTTATGCACAACAGTGGCAGTAATGCCTTGCTTGAGGCGATGTGATTATAAAAAAAAATTCTGTACTATTATGATGTGAATATAAAGTAGAAGATCAATTCTACATTACAATCAATATATAAACAGATCCCTCACTTTTATGGCCATATTGCCCTTCCCTTACCCACTTCCTGACACACCTATGTTATATCTTTCTCATAACTTTCCTCCTATGACATACACACAACAGTGGCAGTAAAATGCCTTGCTTGAAGACGTACAGTTATAAAAAAAATTCTGTACTATTATGATATGAATATAAAGTGAAGATCAATTCATTGATAATGTATAAACAGATCCTCAGCACCTTGGCCCATATTTGCCTTCCCTTACCACTTCCTGACACCCTATAACCTGTCACTCTTTCTCACATAACTTTCCTCTGTAACACTGCACAACAATGGCAGTAAAATACCTTGTGAGGCGATATGATTATAAAAAAAATTCTGTACTATTATGATGTGAATATAAAGTGAGATCAATTCCTTCCCAAATCAATATATAAACAGATCCCTCACTTTATGGCCATATTACCCATACTTACCCACTTCTAGCACCTATTCTGTCACTCTTTCTCATAACTTTCCTCCTATGTAACCTTACCAACAGTGGCAGTAAAATGCCTTGCTTGAGGGCGATATGATTATAAAAAAATTCTGTACTATTATGATGTGAATATAAGTGAGGATCAATTCTACATTACAATCAATATATAAACTGATCCCTCACTTTATGGCCACATTTATCCTCCTCTTACCTACTTCCTGACACCCCCTATAACCTGTCACTCTTTCTCATAACTTTCCTCAGATGTAACCCTTGCACAACAGTGGCAGTAAAATGCCTTGCTTGAGGCGATATGATTATAAAAAAAATTCTGTACTATTATGATGTGAATATAAAGTAGGGAATCAATTCTATATTACAATCAATATATAAACAGATCCCTCACTTTATGGCCACATTTATCCTCCTCTTACCTACTTCCTGACACCCCCTATAACGTGTCACTCTTTCTCATAACTTTCCTCCTATGTAACCCTTGCACAACAGTTTTTAAGTAATACTTTTAATGTTTCATTATAATGAAACGGTTGATCTAGTCAGATTTTGAAAAAAAATTTATTTTTTATTTTAGAAAACTGAAAATGTCTTCTAGTGTTGTCTTAAAAAATGTATTATGGCAATATACTTCTACAATGTGTTACGGTAATAATTTTTTCCTTCAAAAATTTATATTTTCCTATAAAAGTATTTTTATGCTTTCATATTGCTTTGACCCCAGTTTTGGGGGTTAACTATTTACCCATAGTTCAAATCCTAGCAGGTGCTACTGTGACACGATAAGTAGACATATATGTATTTTATTATAATAGATTAAAATAGAAAATAGATTAGAATAGAAAATAGTTTAAAAACATATTTAACAAAAGTGAAAAAGAAGAGGAAAAAAATAAATAAACGCTTTTTCTTTTATGAGGAAAATTATCCTCCGGTAAATATTTGACTCAGTGATAAAGGTCAGCGGGTAGGTTTTCGATGACCCGGTCAAAGGCTGTCCTTTACTGTATCTTGACCACACATTAAGCCTTTTCCGGCGAAAGCCTTATTAAGATAAAAAAAAGATAACTGAAATTTCAGACTTACAGTCGCCGGTGTTTGTCACCGGTGGTCTAGAGCATTTCCGGATTTCCGGGTTTCCGGTCAATTTTAGATAAATTCAGGTGTTTTTTCCGAGTAAGTTCAGTGAAGACGAGTTAAGTTAAAGGAGTCAGCCGGGTGCGAGCTTGAAGGAAGGATCTCCGTTCGTCTTGTTTCGTTCAGTTTGGGTTTGTTGATCTCCATTAATTAGAGTTAGAGCTATGTGTCACATTCGCCTGCCCCAACCGACAAGGCTAACTCTAAACGAATAAAGCATCCTTTTAAACTCATCCAAGTTGTGGAAGTTCGTTCCTTATAGTCAATCTTGTACCCCCAGCTGTCCGGCCGACATTTTCAACAAACTCCCGGCAACATTACAGCGTGGAGAACGGCCGCCGGAGAAAATTGTTAGGACAACCGTTGGGGTGGTACACTACCACTCCAGGTCAGGCTGGACCTGGGAACAACAGCAATTAAGAGGTGGTTCCATGCTCCTCATAACCTTCCAATCAGAGGCCTTGTTGCTGGATGCAGTTTACCGTTATACCCAGGACCATATTTTATAGGTAGTTAATCAAATATTTATTGCCATATTCCCGACGTTTTGACCGGCCTTCTTTAGATGTGACAAAGGATACATGGATAAAATCGTTGGTTGATTAATCCAAAAGTGACTTGACCCAAATAGTTGTGAGTTCAATATCTGGCCACAGCAGACGGAACAAAACTTGGAGATTTATCAAGAGGAATTGACCGTGATATTCAATAGCATGGCGGGTAGAATTGGAACAATCTACCCTTGGGGAGTAAATAATGAGTTCGTTTCTAAATTCTAACAAATATCATCTGAGAAAAATCAGAGCGAAAATTTCGTCAATGTGAATTATTGAAGACTAGCAGTATAGCCCGGCGTTACTCGGGTGTAATGAAAGCTTTAAAACTAATCCATGGTCCTGGAGATCAGACTCTTTGGACGTTGGCACGAAAGACTAAAAAGCAATAGTTGTTTCCAGTTAAAGCGAAACTGTAGACTGAAAGAAAAAAATGAATGGATGTAAGTAAAATTTTGATTTCCTGGTACCGATATCAAATAAGTTATTTTCGTTGTAAACTGAATTTTGAAGGCTAAATAAGTCGTCTGAGTAAATGGTATCATGGTTGAGACTAAGAACTACAATTATACCTACTTAGAGCCAAACCCGAATCAAAAGTTAAAATAAAAGAGCTGAAAAAATCCAAACATACAGGCAGATAAACCGACACACACACAAACATCTTGCCCTTCATCTTATATATATATATATATATATATTATCGATTTTCTGCACTATTGTAAGAACTGCAACCTTGAAATTTCTGAATATTGTTTCTTATGTCTTTGTCTATGAGTGTCTTTGTCTATGAGTGTATCGGACCACTCCTTCTATACAAAATTTACCTGCATTATCTGGAATACATAAAAATTCATTCTATCCTTATTCAGTCAGTCAGACAGTCAAGTGCCATACGAGATACACGCTTTGGGCGATCATGTCTTGAAAGAGATATGACTGGCTAGGCAGAAGATTATCCCGCAGTAGTTTGGTATTGCTTTTTGCAGTAGACTGGTTGCCATCCAAGGCTATAGAACCTATTTATTTAACCCATAGCTGGAGGGAATAGACGGATAAATACTTTTCCCAAGGGTATTTGTGCGTAAGTGAATGCATCGAATTCAACTGGAATTCGAACTCGGCTGCCTGATTTGTCATTCCGAGTCGATATCCACTGCACCACAACGCAAATCTGGATGTGCGTTGTATCATTATTATGTTACCAAAATATTCCCCCTTGGACTTCAATGACATTATGGAATATTTCTAGCCCTACTGTTATTCTATCGTTTGAATCTGCTACAAAAGATTTCAGATTTCTTCGATAAAATATTTGACATGTAAACCTAAAACCCGTCCGACCAACAGAGAAAATGAAGGCGTAGAGAATCTCTATTGTCTCTATAAAATTTATGCATAACATTTTCAGTTAGACATCTAAAGTGTCTCTGCAAATTTTGCTAAGTTTGTTTTCTATTCCGGACATAGCTACACATAGATGACCATAAGATAATTTTTTTTTCTAGATATTGATGCTAACCTTTGAGCGTTTGATTTGTTTTTTTTTTTGCATTTCTAGGCATGTGTATTCTTTGGGATAAATATTATTTTTTCTTTTATGGATCCTAAAATTAATTATTCTTCTTAATTTGCAGTGTTCCTTATGGACGTAGGCGATCATGGCTCCCAATAATGTATTGCCTTTCACAGATCTTTTCTTCGTTTCTAAAGAGATTATCCTCTTTCTTAATACTCTGCTTAGATTTTAGAAAGCAACATTGGCAATCCTTCGGAGTTACATTTTCCCTCTTCTGTTAAAACACTTTCCAGATACGTAGATTTTGTACTTGTTTGATTTTGGCATCTCTAATTTATAATTTGCATTTTGGACTCTCCCTTTTGCTAACGACCACGCATTCTGTATTCTTATGTATGGATTATTATATTCATACCTTCTCTTGCATTTTCTTTTGCTGAGAATCATTTGATCTTGACTGAAGCTGAAGACATTGTGTAGAAATGTTTAGATTCGTGCTTCTTTGGGGGTTATTTAAATTGTAATACCAAAGGATGATTCGACAAGAAATTAATGCTTTTGCATTTCGAAACATGTGGATATCGGCTTGGAACGAGAAATCGAGGAAACGAGTTCGAATTTCCTACTTGACTTCCTTGCATTAAGTTATGCGCAAATACCCCTGGGAAAGGTATTAATCCGTCTCTTCCTTCCAGTTATGGGTTAAATCGGGGGTTTTCAAACTTTTTGATTTACGCACTCCTTAATTAAAAATTTATCCATGGGTGACACTTGCACCCTGAAAAAAAAAGTAAATTTGAACATCAAGCTCTTGCATGTGTAAAATAATTTTTTGTATAAATAACGTTAACATGTAATGGACGATAGTGCAAGCTTTTGTCATTTGATAACAATAATAAGTAAAAATATCCAGACATTGGAAATTTATACTTTGAATTTCACGTGATGAGTTAATCCACGAACCCTCTATCTTATCCTTGCGGGCTACAGTTTGAAAACCCCTGGGTTAAATAACGGGACAGATTGGGTTCTATAGCCTTGACTGGCAACCAGTCTACCGCAGAAAGTAATGGCAACCTACTGCGGGATAATCTTCGACTTAGTCAGTCATGTCTCGAAAGTGACATGATCGCCTAAAGCCGTGTATCCCGTATGGAACTTAACTGACTGATTATGTTTTTTTGGGATAAATAAAGTTTTTCTTTAATGGGTTCCAGAAAAAATTATTCTTTATGTGTCGTGTTTTTGTTTTCCTTATTTATCAGGTCTGTTTCATCTCGTATAATAAAACGAATAAGAAAAAGAAAGCGCCTTTCGTCGATACAATCGATGGAGCGGAGCTGGGGTCTTTAGCGGTAGAGCCAGTGACAACACGGAGCGCAACAATTACCATCAAAGGTTTGGATATAACGCAATGTGTGGAAAGACTTCGCTATGAAGCCGAGAAAGACTAATAACAGTGTTGTTGATAGAAGCAGTCTAGGGAAGAAATACAGTTTTCGGATTGGCTCTAATGTCTTCTCTTAGCATAATGTTAAAGTGCGCTTGACTTAATTTTTTTTCTGCCGATTAAAAAGAAAATAGAAATTTAATACCTGTCAGATGACACATTTCTTTTGTAAAAACGTTCAATATTTAGGTCGGTAGACATTAATTTCTCTGTTTAAAAATAAGACGACTTCTACTATAAAAAATGTGGATATAACGTTTCTGATGTTTATATATATATATATATATATATATATATATATATATATATATATATTAATCATTTCACTCTAAACAAATCGGTACCGCCACTCGTGTACCGGGTGGGGCTACAGTAAAAGAAACACCTGGGTACAGGAGGTACAAAAAAAGGATAACAGATGAAAGGGATCCAAGAATATAGAAGATGGAAGTTGACGTTGCGTTTAAACGAAATTTATAATAGTGGAATAATACCAGACGACCTATGCAAGTCGATATTTATAGCACTGCCGAAGAAACCAGGTGCAAACGAGTGCGAACTACACAGAATTATCAGCTTAATGAGTCATATTACAAAACTGATTGTCAGAATCCTGATGAATAGAGCGAGAAGCAGAATCAGGCCAGAGATAGGACAGGAACAGTGCGGGTTCGTCAAAGACACTGGAACAAGGACCGCCATATTTATGATTAGGATGCTCTCCGAAAGGGCAATACAAATGAAGAAAGACTTGTACCTATGTTTTATTGATTATGCAATGGTATTCGACAAAATACGACACAAAGATTTGATGGAGATTCTTTCCATTTTTCCCTACCCCTGGTGGCTCTGAGCACGCCTTCTGTTACACCGTGCAATCCTCGTTCTGTCATCCACCTGATTAGGTTCTTCAAATATGTTATCTGTTGCTTTCCCCTATCTTATTTTCCATCTATCTGGCCTGTTAGTATCAGGTTCTCCAGGCCCTCCTTCCTCATTGCGTGTCCCAAGAACGTCATCTGTCTCTTCTTGATGCTCAGTATTAATTTCCTTTTTGTTTCCATCATTTTCAAGACCTCATCAGTACTCACATGCTCGATCCATGAGATTCGCAGCATCCTTCTGTAGAACCACATCTCAGTCGCTTCAAGTTTTAGCAAGCTTAAATTCACGTGGACGAGGAATCAGAGGAAAAAATAAAACTCGTTAGAGCAGTTACCATGGAAATATTTGTAGAAAAGACAGAGGGAAACCACGTCAAGTCGGTGAGAAAGTGAGTGAAGTCGAGATGCCAAGTCAGTATATGTACATAGAAATTTGCAGTCTCCCTCACTAGAGCACGATGTGACACAAGTTGATGGTTTAATGTGGGGGAGCCCGAATGCGTGCGAACGGACATGAGTTAAAAACTGCTCAGTCCCCGAAACCGCCGATCTCACTCACCTCAAATTATATGTATGTGTGGGTGAGTGTGTTCAAGGACAAACACATTCGCGGATTCGCGGATTCGCGGACATATCAATGAATCAGTTAGTCAAACGTTCATAAATGATTTGGTATTTGGTCTGTGAAAATGACTTAAAAATAAAATGTTCATATTTACTCTTCTCTAGTAAATGCCAAAGCTCATTCATTATACTTGAAATACCAAAGACCAATTATTGAAAATTCAAGTAAATTGATCGACTCCAGATATGCGTATTTTGTTTTATTAGACTTATTCATAAAAGTTAATGATCATTTATTTTTTCGTATAATCGAAATTCGTTTTGGAGGCGTGCTAATTTTGGGATTGCTCAAGAAACTCTGCCTGCTTCATCACGAGAATAGTGAAAAATTCTCCTCTATCACCGGAGTTCGATCCATGATAAATTCAAGTACTGATTTTCCCGGCAAATAGGCTATTCTCACTTGGAAGAGTGACAAGACACACTCTTCTTTCCTATAACTGCGAATTATTTTGAGATGAAATACAAGGTGCGGCAGAAATACCTACCAGATGAACTTTTCAGAAATACCTACGAGTTAACCCAGTTATACTCATAGCATAGTGGTTTTCGGCACAGAAATTAGGATTGGCGTGCTGAGTTGAAATTCTAACAGGCCATTACGTTGGCTTTGGAATAAATACTCTGGGAAAGGCGTGAATCTACCTCTTCCCTGGGGATTAATAACTGAGTATAATGGGTTCTTTTGCCTTGATTGGAAACCAGTCTAGTCGAAAGACAACTCTTCGAATTATATCAATCTATCAATCTAGCTCTTCTTCGCCCTACTGCACCTCACCTAACGTCAATTAAGTGTTCTAGCATTTGGCTGGTTAGTACTCTAGTAAGAGAACAACACTGAATATCAAACTGGTCGGGGTTAGTATCTCAAACCTGTAAAAAGTAGTTGCTACAGAAAGCACAACAGCAATGACTCACGTGGTGAACCAAAAGACGCATACCCCAAATGAAAGTCTACAGAAACTACATGCATATACGAATTATTTTAACACATTTCTTTATCATTCACTAGCAGTATAGCCCGGCGTTGCTCGGGTGTAATGAAAGCTTTAAAACTAATCCATGATCCTGGAGCTCAGACTCTTTGGACGTTGGCACGAAAGACTAAAAAGCAATAGTTGCTTCCAGTTAAAGTGAAACCGTAGACTGAAAGAAAAAATAATGAATGTAAGTAAAATTTTGATTTCCTGGTATCGATATCAAATAAGTTTTTTTCGTCGTAAACTGAATTTTGAAGGCTAAATAAGTCCTCTGAGTAAATGGTATCATGGCTGAGACTAACAACTACAATTATACCTACTTAAAGCCAAACCCGAATCAAAAACTAAAATAAAAGGGCTGAAAAAATACAGACATACAGGCAGATAAACACACACACACACAAACATCTTGCCTTTTATATATATATATATATATATATATATATATATATATATATATATATATATATTATCGATTTTCTGCACTATTGTAATAACTGCAACTTTGAAACCTCTGAATATCGTTTCTTGTGTCTTTGCCTATGAGTGTATCAAATTTGATTAAAATCGAACCACTTTTTCTATAACCCGACTTTTTCGATTATCGATTTTCGGTATTTATCGGTGATACCTTGACACAAAATCTAGCTAAGAACACTCGCAGACGTTTAGAGTACAACTGTGTATATTTTTAAGAAAATCGGTTCAGCCGTTTCGGAGTTTATAGGTAACGGATACACACACACACACAGACACACACACACAGACAAAGTTTCATTTATAAATAAGTTTAGATGTTGCGAGCATAAACCTTCATCCGATTAATTCGTCAGCCTTTCTAATATTCTTCTCTAGTTCTGAAATAACGAATCAGGTCTGATCAAAACGTATCGGAACTAGGGACTTTGAAAAGAAAATTTCAACACATAACAATTCGGCATTTAGTCTTCTTCGTAGCAGTCACCTTCTGAAGCTATATAGTTTTTCCAGCATTGACGGAAACTGATGGAACTCCTTTATTGGGATAGCGAGCAGATGCTCCGTCAAATTCACTTGTTCCCTCGACACCTTGAAGTGTTGTTCCTTTCAGGTGGGCTTTGATTTCTGAAGAGGGAAAAAGTCGCAAACGGGGAGATCAGGGTAATATGGTGGTTGTCGGACCTGGGGAATGTTGCCCTTGGCTCAAAGCTGCCGCAAAAGCCATGGTCGCTGATGGAACCGCTGTGGTGTGTTGAAACGACCACACTCTACACACTTTCCTTCTAAACAAGGCTATACACATCAGAAGCGTGCAAGAATGTTATAACTTAGTGTGTATATGCGATAAATTTCAAAGACCAATATGTGCCCCGCGGATTCTCTCTGCATACGTTACCATAACAACAGCACCGATATTTGTTGATCAAACGTCGTATTTCGTTATTCTACGAATGAGTGGTATTAGTATCCTCATCTTTGTTGTTTTGATTACTTTGTTTCGACTGACTGAATTCTTTTACATTTTTTGTATTATTTGGCGTTTTGAGAATAATTAGTATTTATTTTTTGAGTTTTTGGGTACCCTTGTATAGTAGTGAGCCAGCCATGAGCTGACTCATTTGGTAGTTCAGCAATAGAAGCTTTAACCAATCAGAAGACTCAAAATATTCAATGCGAAATATTCAAAAGGCGACCATAATTTCCCGAGTATTGGCGATATAATCCGATTCAGTAGAGTGTCTGATTCGTGAGTGCTAATCTTTGACGTTGTTTCATTGAACAGATTACGTACTGCGCTGTATTCTATATTCTTAAACTATGGTGGACATGGTCAACATTTATTATTTTACGAATGATTTTCATATCCTCAATTTTACTTTTGTGCTTAAACTCCGAATTTATCTCTTCTCCTTCCAACTAGGGGTTAATAGCAGAAAAGATTATGTTATCGAGTCTTGGTTGGCGTTCAGTTTAAAAGAAGGACAATTCTGAATTTCTAAAATCGGCTGATGGGAGGGGAAAACAATTCCTCCCTGTACAACTTACATAGAAACTACAGCAGGAACGCCCGGTGAGGTGAGGTTGCGGCTGTATACTTTTCAGGAATTCTAGAAGATATATGAGGTATGTCTGAAAAATGAGGCTTACGGCCTATCACGTTGAATACACCGGTTCTCGCTCGATCACCGAAGTTAAGCAACGTTGAGTCTGGTCAGTACTTAGATGGGTGACTGCTTGGGAATACCAGGTGCTGTAAGCGTTTAGTGACGGATGTGCGTTATGAGTAGTGGATATCGGTTCGGAAAGAGAAATCGGGGAGCCGAGTTTGAATTCCAGTTGAATAAACTGCATTCACTGGTACCCTTAGGAAAGGTATAAATCCGTCTCTTCCCTCCAGTTATGGGTTAAATAACAAGGGTAGGACTTGGGGACCCTGCTCTTAAAAACAAATTCCAATGAATCTCGATACTCGAAAAAGAAAAATGTTGTAAAAATAAAATAACCTTACCCAAAAAATCATTGGTTATGACCTTAAATGATCCCATATGGATCGATAGATCCTTAAATGATCCCATACTGATCGATAGATCGTTAAACTTCGAAACAAACAAGCAAATGTCTGAAAAATAACTGGACTGGTGTCATAAACAATTTATTTCATTTGAAATCAAACTACATGGTTTCCCCTTCAAAGTAATCCACCTCACGTCTAATGCACATTCCCATTCTTTTCTGCTACATTTCTACGCACTGCTTGGATGCTCTTCAGATCCGTCATTATGCTCTTCTGATCGTCTATACCAGTGGTTCCCAAACATTTTTCTGTCATTTCCCTCTACACCCAGTTCAACCATCCAGATTTCCCCCTTCATGTGTATGAAAGAAAGAGCAATTAAAACACACTGAGACTATTTACTAATTTACTTTTCAAATGTATAATTATACTGATAAATTTATAGAGTAAAGTGGATAGAGAGCAGTTAGCAACAACTAAGCATAGCCATAGAGAGCAGTTAGTAACAAATAAAAGGACCTTTGTTTGCTCTTCTACTTCAGAATTAAATTAGTGACAAGGGTGATGCTGCTTCTTGTGCACCGGTGTATCAATATCAGGGTTAGTTTTGGCAAGTGCGCAACGTATATCACATTCCACCCCGAGTCGGTTTCGTGCTTTGGGCTTGATTGTGAGTAAAGTAGAAAATCCTGACTTACGAAGGTGCGTTGTTGCTCAGTTGTGGGTAAAATCCACGCATATTAACCCAGAATTCTTCTCGTACCATCCCGTCCTTCTTTCAGAGCTCATGTTTGAACGTGAACCGACTGGTAGGTATGGCGCCGCCCAACAGGCTCTCTCTCTCTCTCTCTCTCTCTGACGCGAGTTTATATTTTTTTTTATACCATCTGAGTTTATTTTTATTTAGTAGGTAGTGTAATTATTTCCCCACTGCTAGCTTCAACTTTCCCCCCCCCCCCCGGGGAAATTTTCCTCAGTTTGGGAATCGCTGGTCTACACGCTTTCAAAACGGGTTCTCTTGGTAATTCCTTTCAGATTGAGAAAAAATTAAAAAGAAATCACACGGAGCAAAATTAGGTGAATTAGGAGGTTGTTCCAGGCGGCGATGTCCTTTTCAGCCAGTGACTGCCGGATGCTCAGGGTGTTGTGAACAGGTGCATTGCCGTGATAAAGCAGCAACGATTTGTTCTGTCACAACTGTCTGATCTTGCGCACTGAGCGAAGCAAACTCTATGTTTATTGGTCGTCTGTCCCTGTCGGCGATGTCTCGCACATCGAAGAACGGATAAGTCGCGTTACTTTTCAGACAGATCTCGTACATACATACATACATACATACATACATATATATATATATATATATATATATATATATATATATATATATATACTGTGATTGTCTGTTCGTGTTCGAGTACGACCATTACTTCATATGTTTATTAGAAAATATCTTCTGATGAAGTGAAAAAATGAGTCGCTTCAGCCCAGAAAGTAACCTACATATTCTGGTATGAACAGGACATTCATGAGGTTCAACAGAACAAGATACCGGAGCTACATTATCATGCAATTTAAGATGCGGCGCTAGACTCCTTGTTGATTTACATATCTAATCACAAAAAGTCACATTCTAACTGGTGGACATCTACGATTCGATAGTGATTGCCACCCTGTTTTGGCGCAATCTCAAGTGAGACATACATAGATATACGAATGGGCACCTCAAGGTGGTGTAATGGTTAGCAAGCTTGTCACGCGGGAATCATTACAGTTGATTAGTAAGTTCGATCCTCACTGGGTGTCCATTACTTTCGGCTTTGTGTTACATCGAAGCTGCGATTAGAAAATCACCATACATAGATATACGAATTATTTCAACTCATTTCTTCATTTTCTTGCTGTGATCGTAACAACAACGTAACGGGGCAGGCCGATGTGTTCACCGGCCTTTTCCGACTTTTTCTGAAATAAGGTGATTTCGTGATAGCCAGATAAGTGCCATACGTGATACACGCTTGGGCGATCATGTCTCAAAAGAGATATGACTGCCTGGGCAAAAGATTTTCCCGCAGTAAGTTGCTATTGCTTTCTGCGGTAGACTGGTTGTCAGCCAAGTCTATAGAACCCAATTTGTCCTATTATTTGACTCATATCTAGAGGGAGAAGAGATGTATTATATTATTAGGCAGTAATTAGTGGGGGATCAGTTTATTACTTTATAACAATCAGAAGAAGAAGATACAGGCCTCAAATCTCATCTTCATATATAAGAAAATTGCACAGTATTGGCTTCCATATAAAACGATTGATATTATATAGTGATTCAGCACCCTTTTCTTTGCTTCTAGCAAAATTTTACTGTTTCAGTCAGTTAAGGGCTATACGTGATACACGCTTTTGGGCGATCATGTCTCGAAAGAGACATGACAGACTGGGCAGAAGATTAACCCCCAATAGATTACCATTGCTTTCTGCGGTAGACTGGTTGACAGCCAAGGCTATAGAACTCAACCTGTCTTATTATTTAACCCATAACTGAAGGAAGAAACGGATTAATACCTTTCCCAAGGGTATTTGTGCATAAGTGAATGCAATAAATTCAAGTGGAATTCGAACTCGGCTCTCTGATTTGTCATTCCGAGTCGATATCCACTGCATGTGCGTTGTATCTATATTATGTTACCAAAATATTCCCTCTTGAAAGATTTTCCCACAGTAGGTTATCATTAGTTTCGGTGGTAGAGTGGTTGCCAACCAAGGCTAAAGAACGCAATCTATTCTGCTATTTAACTTATAACTGGAGGGAGAAGAGACAGATTAATAATTTTCCCGAGGGTATTTGCGCGTAAGTGAATGCGAGGAATTTAACTGGAATTCGAACTCGGCTCTCCGATTTCTCGTTCCGAGTGTATATCCACTGCTTCAAAATACACATCAGCAGTCGTGTTAGTATTCTAGTCTTTTTGCTTTTTTATTATATCCTTTCGGTCTATTGCATTCTTCGACCTTCCCCGTGTTATTTGGAGTTCTAGAAAAACAATTACTGCTTATTAATCTACAGATCAGTCTAAATTTATTGTTTTTGTCAAAACTTCAAATTGTTAGAAACCTGTTCATCGATCTGCCTTATTTCCATGTCCAAGTGGCTAGATCGATTCTTGTTTTTCAGTACCAACCCCCGTAGTTATCGAGCTCATTTGATATTTATAGAGATCACTGTCGTCGTCCAAGGCGCCTCTCGCATCGCTACTTATATAATGAAAGATACCTTGACAAGTTGATTTTATGAATGCACTCCCGACGATAAATAATCGAAGTCTGCATTATTGATAAAGCAACAATATTTCTACTGGCTTGAACTCAACTCGTTTCTCTATTTGAAGGATGTGAAACCGGTGCAATACTTACCGGCTCGGATAGTGGAATCAGTGAGCCGTTTTCAAATCCATTCCTCGTCTGTTAGGTTCACTTTCACACTAATCAGTCAGTCAGATAAGTGCCTTACGTGATACACGCTTGGGCGATCATGTCTCGAAAGAGATATGACTGACTGGGCAAAAGATTATCCCGCAGTAGGTTACCATCACTTTCTGCGGTAGACTGGTTGCCGACCAAGGCTATAGAACCCAATCTGTCCTATTATTTGACTCATAGCTAGAGGGAGAAGAAATGTATTATATTATTACGTATTAATTAGTGGGGGATCGGTTTATTACTTCATAACAATAGAAAACCGATCCTCCACTTTATCACCAACAGAAGTCTTAATCATAATTCCAACTATTCAGTCAGTCAGTTAAGTGCCATACGTGATACACGCTTAGGCGATCATGTCTCTTTCGATCCATAACTGATTAGCAGAAGATTTTTCTGCAGCAGGTTGCCATTTGTTTCTGTGGTAGACTGGTTGCCAACCAAGGCTATAGAACCCAATTTGTCCTGCTATTCAACCAATAGCTGGAGGGAGAAGAGATGGATTAATACCTTTCCCAAGGGTATTTGCGCGTAAGTGAATGCACTGAATTCAACTAGAATTCGAACTCTGCTCTCTGATTTCTCATTCCGAGCAGATATTCATTGCACCACACTACTACTAATACACTTAGTAAAGAACATGAAAATATCCCTTCTTCCCACACAACGGCTGTTCGCTAAATAGCGAAGAAGACCTTGGGTGATAGAGATTTAAATACGCTGCGAAGGCAACGGGAAACCCTTCACCAACTTTTCCAAGGGTCATGAAGATTCTTCTTCTATGTGCCTCGTCCTTTCAGGACGTAGGCGATCATGGCTTTCCACGTCTCCCTATACCTGGTGGCCCTTAGCACGATGTCTCCTGTTACACTACGCAACCCTCGACCGTTGAAAAAGAAAAAAAAAAAGAAAACACGAGCGTAATTAACACGACCCTCGTTAAACGTCAAGCCATTATTATTATTATTATTATTATTATTATCTCTATCTTTCTCTCTCATCTCTCACCTCCTTCCTTTTCACCATTCACTCTAAGCAATAAATTTAAAGACTATCTTACCCAACAATAAACACTCAGACATACATACATACATACATACGTTCCTGCCTACGTACACTTAAACTCACTCGCGAGAACTACTACGAACTCTT
>JBBBDQ010001864.1:782500-835000 GCA_037127315.1 Ascarosepion bandense | reverse complement strand
GGTTAAATAGCAGGACAGATTAGATCATGTAACCCTGGTTACCGCAGAAAGAAATCGAAACCCACTACAGGAAAGTCTGCCTAGTCAGTCACTGAACGAAAGAGACATAATCGCCCAAGTGTGTATCTCCTATCACTCTGCTGATTGACTATTATTTAAACCGGAAATGAATTGAAAATTATTTAAACCGGAAATAAATTGAGACCTAAATAATACAAGCTTCACTTCCTTTGTTAAATTTATTTTTCAACGGTCAGGACGAGACAATGTAAGCAAATTTACACTGTCGAAATAAATCGTGATTTATAACCGCCTAAATATGCGTTGAGTTTTCCACTTAATATATATATACTACCGGCCATAATTATTAGACAACCCCGGTCTTTTTTTTAAAAAAATATGTATTTCATACTATTTTTAGTATTTATTGCCAAGTGGATATTTCTAAATGAAAATAGAATGGTTCTTTTTGTTATTATTACTTTGCAAAATTTCCACACTGGAATAATTTTGAACTTTGATAAAAAAAATGGATTCAATCATAAGTTTTTTATTTTCCTTCCACATACAACTAAAACAACTTTACGAGATATTACTTACCAAGTATTAGGCAAAATGGCGAACATAAACTAGAGATATAACAAAAAATAACATGTATCCAATACTTATGCGTGTTTCAGTATATTGTAATACATACATATATATATATATATATATATATATTGTAATATAATATAATTATATGGTTATATCCATTTTACATTGCGACATGGAAATTTCTATGTTTCTCATCATCGGGCAATGTTGGTGTTGTTGTGCAGATGATTTACATTTAAATGACAAATTCTTTCGGTTTACTGTGATTGACCCCAACGAATTTCTCCTGCTAACCGACTTTTTTCCCCTTCTATCTTCCTTTTTCTTTGACCCTATTTTTCTCTTGTCTGTTTTCCTTCCTGAATGTTTTGCTTCCCATTAATCTGATCTTATCATTTTCCCTTTCGTTTTATTACATTTGATGTGATATTCTTTTTTAGTAGTACCAATCTCCTTTCTTGTCCCCTTTAGTCTATTTGTGAAAGAAAAGATTTTTTCCAAAAAACCTGAACTGCGATTTTTTTGCTCCATCTATCCATTTGTTGTAAAGTTTTTTATCCTCATACAAAAGGGGGGGGGAAGAAATTATTTAAAAAGAAAAACCAAAAAACCCTTATTCTATTTTTGGCTTTATTTTTACCTAGTTCGTCAGTGATTATTTTTTCTAATGTACTTGTTAGTTATATGCATGTTATTTAATTTAGGTTTTATCCATTTTCTAATGTGAATGATTTACAATGTCTACATATCACGTTAATTTCGTTTCGTTTATTTAATCATTTTTTATTTTTAAGGGATTTAATTGGAGTAGATAGATCTACCTATCGCCCGGTTCACACTCCACCCACGTCTATTGAACAGGTGAAGAGGCTCATCCCTTGTTTCCTGCTTAGGATGTGGTTTCCGGTTTTCTCTTTTCCAATCTTTTCACTCTTACGTAGCCCCCTGCTCATCAGTGGCGTTACCGCCTTGCTCGGGGTGATATGATTAAAAAAAAATCTCATAATAAATAGTTTTTCATATAAGCATAATGAACATGGTTCATTTAAGGACTTACATGTTTTATTTTAGCTTCTTTCAGGATTTTCCACTTTATTGTGGGTGTTTTTTTTTTTTTTTGCTTCCTTCAGGTACCAATGATATTTCGATACGGATGTTCTATTTCTGTATTTGCTATGATTAAATGAAGAGGTGTGCTGGTATATTCGCTGCTTTAGAGTGTTTTTAGTACTCCCTATATAGACTTTTATATTGTTTGGGTTTTCCTTCGTCGATATTTCGCATTGATAGATTATCGATTCCGATTATATTAAGCTCTATAATACGCATTATATTGAGCACTGTTTATAATAAAATAAATCCCAGACCACTCAAAATAAAATAAAAAAAACCTTGAGTCCTCTTCACTTGGAATATATATATATATATATATATATATATATATATATATATATATATATATATATATAGTAGAGAATTGCTGAGTTTGAGTTTGAGTTTTGTTTAACGGCATATCAACACCTCTGTGGGTTATTTAATGCCAAAAAGGTGGGGGTTTAAGATATTTTTTAATGTTAGGTTATAGTGAGAAAATTGATTTCGTCAGATTTTAATGAAAATTTTTTGTTTTTATTTTTATTTTCGAGAACTGAAGATGTTTTTTAGTTTTGTATTCAAAAATGTTTTGCTGAGAATTTTTCCCTTCAAAAATGTGTTATGGTAATAATTTTTTCTTCGAAAAAGTCTTGTTGGTAATATTTTTCCTTCAAAAAATGTATATTTTCTATAAAAGTTTATTTTTATGTATATATTTCTATAAAAGCGTATTTTTATACTTTCATAGTGTTTTGGCCCCAGTTTTGGGGTGAACTATTTGCCAATAGCTGGGACCCTAACAGGTGCTACCACTCCGGGTCAGAGTGGACCTGGGAACAACAGCAATTAAGAGGTGGTTCCATTCTCCTCACAATCTCCCAATCAGAGGCCTTACTGCCGGATGCAGTTTACTGTCATGCCCAGGACTGAGAGTATTGCAACCGCTGAAGACGGAGAGGATAATCTAAAAGATTTTATCTAATTAAAAAAAATATCAATTCGATAAAAATTGAGAGCTCAATAGATATTATCCAGAGCAATATCAAATATTGAGAGGAAAACTCAAACATGTCTTCCTAAGAGTTACTAAAGCTACTAGTGAAAAGGACATCCGAATCTGTAGAAATATGGTATCAACATCTAGGAGGAAGACGTAGCAACATCGCTTTAGATTTGAGTCCAATCTCCCTATTAGATTTCCATGACCGATTTGATTAAGGCGTCGATCTTGTAAAATTTCCACAAACACTTTTCAAATATTTTTGTAATAAACAGTTATTGTTCTGTAATTTGTTTTGACCTTGTCTTTCAGTCCAAAAGAGCAGTCAGACAGTTAAGTGTCATAGGTGATACACGCTTAGGCGATCATGTCTGGAAAGAGACTTGACTGACTGGGCAGAAGATTATCCCGTACTAGGTTGCCATTGCATTCTGTGGTAGCCAAGGCTATAGAACCTAATTTGGTTTGTTTATTTAACCCATAATTAGAGGGAAGAGACGCATAAATACTTTTCCCAAGTGTATTTGCTCGTAAATGAATGCAAGGAATTCAACTGGAATTCGAACTCGGATCTCTGATTTCTCGTTTCGCGTCGATAGCCACTGCACCACGATGCAAAAGAGCGGTAAGGAAAGTATTTTGTCATCTTAAACATAATCTAGCCATTAGGCTTCTGTCACCGAATCGATGTAAGGCCTGCTTTTGAATTATTTACATACTTTTGTCATAAACAGTTTTAGTTCTATAATGTTCTTGATTTTTTTATTCGAAGTTGCCATAGAAAAACCTTTTAAGAAAGCCATAACTTTTTATCACGATCGAACGTCTGGTATTCAAAGTTTGATTTTCAAATTTTTGTTCTCTAATATTAAACACTTCTCTATCTTTGTTTTTTCTTCAAATGTTTCTCTTTCTTCCTGATTTCTACGTCTTTTATTCCTCTTGTTTATTTCAATTTTACGCTGTTTACTTTAACGGTCAAAAGTGGGTTGCTTTAAAATGTTGTGATAAAAAAAACAATAATAAAACGAAGAAATCATACTAAAACTTCAAGGCAATAATTCAACTTAAGCCTCGAACAATAACTGTCATAATAAAAGTCTGAAATTCTGTGATATAAATATTTTCGTTATTTATCGAATTCTTCTGACCAAAAATGTTTGGAAAGAAGAACTGGAACTGAGAATTCAGTTAAGATAATAATTTACTATAAAAAAAATATAATATTGAACAAAAAATAAAATCCCTTCTTGCATTGAGAGATCTTTCCGAATAGAACGTCAAGGGGAGATAATTTATTTTTATTCGTCTATATTTCTGAGATGAAGTTGTATTTAGAGAATTTACATTATTCGGACTATTGTCCTCATCTTAGTTGCCATTGCTACGACGTTTCGGCCGTTATACGCTCTGGCCTTCTTCAGATGCTAGAAATTTCGAACTGAACCCTTTATTACAATCACTGGGGTATATCATCCTCATTCATTGCGTAAAGTCACGATTGGAAGTCATGAGTTATCTCCCTCTACTCCTGCAAGATACTTGTTCACCACTGCTGTAACCTTGTATTGAACTCACAACTCTTTGGGTCAAGTCACAGGAACTAACCAACGTTTATATGCACTGGGCCATGTGTCCTTAATATGCAGGGTTAGAAGGAGATGACTCATGATTTCCAATCGGGACTTTACGCAAGGAATGAGGATGATATACCCCGGTGATTGTAATGAAGGGTTCAGTTCGAAATTTCTAGCACCTGAAGAAGGCTGGAGCGTATAACGATCGAAACGTCATACAAATGGCAACAAAGATGAGGACAATAGTCCGAATAATGTAAATACGGTAATTTATTTTTAGTTGAAAATTTTATTTTTATATTTAAAATTTCACATACTTTTTTGAAACCAGTTCCCTTCAAGAACGCAATAATGCTACTAATACCTGAGCGGCTACTGGAAGTGAAAGAGAATAAAAATGTTTTAGAAGGAACCGAAAACCCAACCCTAAACAGGGGACAACGTTAAATCTCTGCACTTGTTCAAAAGACTGGGTAGAACGGTGAATCAGTGAGCCTATCCATTTCTAATCTAAGAAAAAGCAAATAATCAGGAACTAACAATTTAGTGTTCAAGCAGAAACATTAGATATATAAACATGAAGTAGATTTAGAAGAAACTGGAAATCCAACCCTAAACAAGAAACAAAGGATAAACCTCTACGGAAGTTTGAAATATGGCGGAGGTGTCTGAAACGGACGATAAGGAGACGTTAGAAGTATAGAGTTGAAGTTAACTTTAGAAGGAACAGGAAACACAACCTTAAACAGGAAACAATGGATAAACCTCGACTTTTGCTCAAAAGATGGCGGAAGTATGTGAACTGAACGATACGGAAATGTAAGAAGTATAGAGCTGAAGTAAACTTTAGAAGGATCCGGAAACCCAACCTTAAACAGGAAACAATGGATAAACCTCGACTTTTGCTCTAAAGATGGCGGAAGTATGTGAACTGAACGATACGGAAATGTAAGAAGTATAGAGCTGAAGTAAACTTTAGAAGGAACCGGAAACACAACCTTAAACAGGAAACAAGGGATAAACCTCGACTTTTTCTCAAAAGATGGCGGGAGTATGTGAACTGAACGATACGGAAATGTAAGAAGTATAGAGATGAAGTAAACTTTAGAAGGAACCGGAAACACAACCTTAAACAGGAAACAAGGGATAAACCTAGACTTTTACTCAAAAGATGGCGGAAGTATGTGAACTGAACGATACGGAAATGTAAGAAGTATAGAGCTGAAGTAAACTTTAGAAGGAACCGGAAACACAACCTTAAACAGGAAACAAGGGAAAAACCTCGACTTTTGCTCAAAAGATGGCGGAAGTATGTGAACTGAACGATACGGAAATGTAAGAAGTATAGAGCTGAAGTAAACTTTAGAAGGAACCGGAAACACAACCATAAACAGGAAACAAGGGATAAACCTCGACTTTTGCTCAAAAGATGGCGGAAGTATGTGAACTGAACAATACAGAAATGCAAGAAGTATAGAGCTGAAGTAAACTTTAGAAGGAACCGGAAACACAACCTTAAACAGGAAACAATGGATAAACCTCGACTTTTGCTCAAAAGATGGCGGAAGTATGTGAACTGAACGATACGGAAATGTAAGAAGTATAGAGCTGAAGTAAACTTTAGAAGGAACCGGAAACACAACCTTAAACAGGAAACAAGGGATAAACCTCGACTTTTGCTCAAAAGATGGCGGAAGTATGTGAACTGAACGATTCGGAAATGTAAGAAGTATAGAGCTGAAGTAAACTTTAGAAGGAACCGGAAACACAACCTTAAACAGGAAACAAGGGATAAACCTCGACTTTTGCTCAAAAGATGGCGGAAGTATGTGAACTGAACGATACAGAAATGCAAGAAGTATAGAGCTGAAGTAAACTTTAGAAGGAACCGGAAACACAACCTTAAACAGGAAACAATGGATAAACCTCGACTTTTGCTCAAAAGATGGCGGTAGTATGTGAACTGAACGATACGGAAATGTAAGAAGTATAGAGCTGAAGTAAACTTTAGAAGGAACCGGAAACACAACCTTAAACAGGAAACAAGGGATAAACCTCGACTTTTGCTCAAAAGATGGCGGAAGTATGTGAACTGAACGATTCGGAAATGTAAGAAGTATAGAGATGAAGTAAACTTTAGAAGGAACCGGAAACACAACCTTAAACAGGAAACAAGGGATAAACCTCGACTTTTGCTCAAAAGATGGCGGAAGTATGTGAACTGAACGATACAGAAATGCAAGAAGTATAGAGCTGAAGTAAACTTTAGAAGGAACCGGAAACACAACCTTAAACAGGAAACAATGGATAAACCTCGACTTTTGCTCAAAAGATGGCGGTAGTATGTGAACTGAACGATACGGAAATGTAAGAAGTATAGAGCTGAAGTAAACTTTAGAAGGAACCGGAAACACAACCTTAAACAGGAAACAAGGGATAAACCTCGACTTTTGCTCAAAAGATGGCGGAAGTATGTGAACTGAACGATACGGAAATGCAAGAAGTATAGAGCTGAAGTAAACTTTAGAAGGATCCGGAAACACAACCTTAAACGATGTTTTCAAAAGTATAGAGATGAAGGAAATTTTTTTAGGAGGACCCGGACACAAAACCCTAAAAAGAAGCAAGGGATAAATTCCGACTTCTGTTCAAAAGATAGCAGAGGTGTGTGAACATGAGGTGCGTGGATGTTAGAAATATAGATTTTGAAGTAGACTTTAGAAGTAACCTGAAACCGAATCCTAACAGGAAACAAGGGATAAACCTCTACGAAAGTTGAAAAGATCGCGGAGGTGTGTAAACCGGACGATACGGAGACGTTAGAAGTATAAAGTTGAAGTAAAATTTAGAAGGAACCGGAAGCCCAGTCCTAAAGAGAAAACAAGGGAAAAACTTCTACAGAAGTTGAAAAGGTTGAGAAGGTGAGTGAACCGAACGATACGGAGACGTTAGAAGTATAAAGTTGAAGTAAAATTTAGAAGGAACCGGAAGCCCAGTCCTAAAGAGAAAACAAGGGAAAAACTTCTACAGAAGTTGAAAAGGTTGAGAAGGTGAGTGAACCGAACGATACGGAGACGTTAGAAGTATAAAGTTGAAGTAAAATTTAGAAGGAACCGGAAGCCCAGTCCTAAAGAGAAAACAAGGGAAAAACTTCTACAGAAGTTGAAAAGGTTGAGAAGGTGAGTGAACCGAACGATACGGAGACGTTAGAAGTATAAAGTTGAAGTAAAATTTAGAAGGAACCGGAAGCCCAGTCCTAAAGAGAAAACAAGGGAAAAACTTCTACAGAAGTTGAAAAGGTTGAGAAGGTGAGTGAACCGAACGATACGGAGACGTTAGAAGTATAAAGTTGAAGTAAAATTTAGAAGGAACCGGAAGCCCAGTCCTAAAGAGAAAACAAGGGAAAAACTTCTACAGAAGTTGAAAAGGTTGAGAAGGTGAGTGAACCGAACGATACGGAGACGTTAGAAGTATAGAGTTGAAGTAGACATTAGCAGGAACCGGAAGCCCAGTCCTAAAGAGAAAACAAGGGAAAAACTTCTACAGAAGTTGAAAAGGTTGAGAAGGTGAGTGAACCGAACGATACGGAGACGTTAGAAGTATAGAGTTGAAGTAGACATTAGAAGGAACCGGGAACCCAATCGTAAATAAGAAACAATGGATAAACCTCTACGAAAATTTAAAAGGTCGCGGAGGTGTGTGAAACGGACGATACGGAGACGTTGGAAGTATAGACTTAAAGTAGCCTTTAGAAGGAACCGGAAACCCAACCCTAAACAAGAAACAGAGGATAAACCTCTACAGAAGATGAAAATATCGCATAGGTGTGTGAACCGGACGATATGGAGACATTAGAAGCATAGAGTTTAAGTAGACTTTAGAAAGAACCGGAAAACCAATCCTAAACAGGAAACAAGGGATAAAACTCAACGGAAGTTGAAAAGGTCGCGAAGGTGTGTGTATCTAACGGTACGGACACGTTAGAGTTATAGAGTGGAAGTAGACTTTAGAAAAAACCGGAAACCCAATCGTGAAGAGAAAACAAGGGATAAACCACTAAGGAAGTTGAAAAGGTTGTGGAGGTTTGTGAAGCGGACAATACGGAGACGTTAGAAGCATAGAGTTGAAGTAGACATTAGAAGGAACCGGAAACCCAATCGTAAATAATAAACAATGGGTAAACCTCAACGAAAATTGAAAAGGTCGCGGAGGTGTGTGAACCGGACGATACGGAGACGTTGGAAGTATAGAGTTGAAGTTAACTTTAGAAGAAACCGGATACCCAACCTGAAACAGGAAACAAGGGATGAAACTCTACTTCTGTTCAAAAGATGGCAGAGGTGTGTAAACTGGACGATACGGAGTTTTCAGAAGTACAGAGATGAAGTAGATTTTTTAGAAGGAACCGGACACAAAACATTAAAAAGAAAACAAGGTATAAATTCCTACTTTTGTTCAAAAGGACGCGGAGGTGTGTGAACCGGACAATACGAAGACGATAGAAGTATAGAGTTGAAGTAGAAAAAGTTGAAAAAGAACATAAAAGAGACATAACTGACTGGGCAGAAGAGTTACTAAAGCTACTACTGAAGAGAAAGTTTCGATTGGAAATTTTTAAAAAAAGTGTCATGTAGCCAATACTTTTGCATAGGGTAATTTTGAACTTTGATAATAAAAATGAATTCAATCATGAGTTATTCATTTTCCTTCCACATATAACTAAAACAACTTTACGAGATATTACTTACCAAATATCAGGCGAAATGGCGAACATAAACTATATATATATATATATATATATATATATATATATATATATATATATATATATATCAGCATGCAGTGTGGGCATAGAAGAATCCAAAGGAGTTTTCTTTTACATATAGTGGTAGGATAACTCTCTAAGAGAGCTCTAAACATATATGCATATAAATACATATAGAGCTAATATAAGAAAAATTTAAAATATTTCACCATGAAATGTCTCTCTTAATTTTTCTTATACATATATAAGTATTGTTTGAATAATATTCCTTGTCAAAAGAAACACTATTTTTAAGAAAGTACTCAATACAAAAGTAGAGCTAATAATATTATTTATTCATCTGTGTGCTCGTAGTCAGCGTAAAATACATACAAGTATATACCATTATTGAATTATAATTTTAGCAACAAGAACAAAGTAGAGATAAGTATTAATTATTAATAATTATATGACTTCATACAAATATTAATAACGATACCCACCAAAATTAACCTTAAGCCTGCCCGCATATTTTCCAAATGAGAAGTTGCTTCACTTTGATTGGTCCACATTACATATACAATAATACCTCCCTGATTAAAGAGGCCACGCTCGTTTTCGGACTTTTAAACCATTCATTTAAGAACCATCACATCACTTGAAAAGACACAAAAGTGTTGAAACAAAATGGCTACTTTTGTAGTGATATTGTAACATATCCATGTTATAATTTATGAATAAATAATATATATATATATATTTTGTCATATATATATTGTAATATATATATATATATATATATATATATATATATATATATATATATATATATGGTAGAGAACTGCAAGCCTTGAAGACGGAGAGGATAATCTAAAAGATTTTACATAATTAAAAGAAAATATCAGTTCGATAAAAATTGAGAGCTCAATAGATATTATCCAGAGCAATATCAAATATTGACAGGAAAGCTCAACCATGCCTTCCTAAGAGTTACTAAAGCTACTAATGAAGAGAAAAGGACATCCGAATCTGTAGAAATATGGTATCAACATCTAGGAGGAAGACGTAGCAACATCGCTTTAGATTTGAGTCCAATCTCTCGATTAGATTTCCATGACCGATTTGATTAAGGCGTCGATCTTGTAAAATTTCCACAAACCCTATTCAAATATTTTTTGTAATAAACAGTTATTGTTCTGTAATTTGTTTTGACCTTATCTTTCAGTTCAAAATATCAGTCAGACAGTCAGTTAAGTGCCATACGTGTTACACGCTTTGAGCAATCATGTCTCGAAATTGATAATATTGTTGATATTAATCGGCAGATAGTCGAATACATTTCAGTGAAAGATTCAGTCAGTCAGTTAAGTGCCATACGCGATTCACGCTTGGGCGATCATGTCTTGAAAGAGACATGACTGACTGGGCAGAAGATTATCTTGTAGTAGGTTGCCATTGCATTCTGCGGTAGACTGATTGCCAGTCAAGGCTATAGAACCCAGTCTGTTTTGTTATTTAGCCCATAATTGGAGGGAAGAGACGGATTAATACCTTTCCCAAGTGTATTTGTGCGTAAACGAATGCCAGGAATTCAACTGAAATTCCAACTCGGCTCCCCGATTTCTCATTTCGAGTCGATATCCACTGCATCACAAGGCACATCCATTTAAGACACAAACAGGATTAAAAAAAGGAACATCCTCGTTATCATATGAGTCAAGCGACTTTTCCTGAAATTGAGTTGTAATCCCAATGTATGTATGCAATATTTGTCTGTATGTAAATAACCTTCCGGCGTTGGAATTCAAAATTGCCAACGCCGTCTTGTAAGCGATAAATCGTTTTCAAACCTACAACCCCTTTCCCACAGACGCAAGTATCTCCCGACTCTATCTTTATATTCAAACTCTAGAAATGATATATGGAGACCTACCAAGAGTATCAACCTTAGTTCAAAAGAGACGTGTCCAGTTTGCTGGGCATTGTGCACTTGTTTCATCGTTTGTATTATGGAGGCACCCATCATCTCACAATCGATCTCGTAAGTTAACCTTTCCAGACAGGATACATAGAGATACATCTGTCGCCAAGGGAGACCTTACAGGAGATATGACAAATAGGGGAATACTGGAAGGGTGTAGTGAGTTCTATCTCTGCCGAGGCCGCAGGATGATGATGATGATGTTTATATTCATGGCCAGGGCCGTAGCTGGTGCTATAAAAAACACCGGACACAGAGAAAATTGCCCGGATTTATTAGTTGACAATGTGATGACGTCATCAGTGCCATCCGTTTCCAGAAACTATGATTTTTGCGGATTTTTTCGGCTATTCCAATGGAAATTAGGCACAGAACGTGAACGAAAGCAGGAAATCCGGTTCGGACTTTCTGAGTATAACCAGTCTTTTCTCCCAAAATTAATAAATAAACAAACAGATTTTTACTGCGTTCATTCGGATGTTTTCTTCGTTTTTCTTTCCTTCTTTCTTTCTTTCTTTCTTTCTTTCTTTGTGAATTGTTTAGTCTGATTTCTGACGAAGACATTTTCCCTTGCCCGGATTTTCACTATGATTGCGGTAGTCAGATACGTCCATGTTCATGGCAAATATTCTTACGATCTACAACTCCACCAGTTCAGACCTTTACGGCAAGGAACCGCCATGCCTACGCACACAGAGTTGCACTATCCACACTCCTTTTGTATTCCGTTGGTGAAAAAGGAAGTTCAACTTGGACAGTTTGTTTCTGAAAACCGCTACATTGTGGAACAGACTCCCGTCAGAATGCTTCCTCAGTCACTAAAATATTAACCACTGTAAGTCTAGAGTCAAGCTTTATCTATCCTACATATCCTCATAACCTTCACTTCTCTTAGGTCCATGCAACAAACTCATTCAATCACCTTCTCCCTTGAGTTTGTTCTTGGGCCTTGTATTGGGGTATATTTCTGTGCCCGTAACTTTTCTTACGTTAAAGCAAAGAAATATAGCCAAGCAGAGAAACCAGTAATATCCGTTAAACATATTTTAACAGAGTGTCTAGAAATTGCTATCTCATGACAGAAATGTTACAATATTGATAGCATGCTTGAGCTGTTCGAGAATGTAAATATGGGTGATATCCTATCATATCTAAACATCTTCAGCCTCTACAAGAAAATATAAAACAATAAAAGAAAAAAAAAGAAAATTTACTAGCAATATTATTTTGAAAAATAAGAAAAATATTACCAGCGATACACTAAAAAAAGTATTAACCGGCAATACATTTTTTGAAAAGTATATATATATATATATATATATATATAAACTTATTTATAAATGGAACTTTGTGTGTGTGTGTCTGTGTGTGTGTGTATCCGTTACCTATATACTCCGAAACGGCTGAACCGATTTTCTTGAAAATTTAAACAGTTGTACTATAAGCGTCTGCGAGTGTTCTTAGTTAGGTTTTGTGTCGCGGTACATCCGATAAATATCGAAAACCGATAATCAAAAAAATCGGGTTATAGAAGAAGTGGTCCGATTTTAATCAAATTTGATACACTCATAGACAAAGACATAAGAAACGATATTCAGAAGTTTCAAGGTTGCAGTTCTTACAATAGTGCAGAAAGTCGATAATATATATATATATATATATAAAAGGCAAGATGTTTGTGTGTGTGTCTGTTTATCTGTCTGTATGTCCGTTATACAAATCCACAATTTTTATCAGAATCTCACCAAACTTCATACAAATATTCTTTAAGCTGAATCTGAGCTCCAGGACCATGGATTAGTTTTAAAGCTTTCATTACACCCGAGCGAATTATAATTTCTGAATATATATATATATATATATATATATATATATATATATATATATATATAAATCTTAGTGAATTTGAACGCCTAACTTGGTGATAAAATACCATTATGCTACCGTTCTTTTGTTTGAACAGTACTTTAAAAATGTATTTCAAATACAAAATCAGGCAGATAACAGATATGCTAATTGGCAGAGAACCGGAAGAGATACTTTTGATTTTGAACAGAGTTTACAGATATCATATTGATCCAAGAAAAAACGCTGATCCATGCGTAAGTAAATCCATCATTTTTGACGGGCATTATGCAATAAATAAATATAAGAATTGGAAATCCGAGCAAAAACTATTATTATTGAAATTATTCAGAAAACAGTATTTTTAAATCGGAAAGAATTCTGAAAGGTGTGCTGAAGTATTGATGAAACTTTCAGCCACTTGATATCATGAGAGTGGCACCAGATACGAATGGTAAAAATTCATTAAAATACTACTACTACTACTAATACTAATACTACTACTAGTACTACTAATACTACTACTACTAAAAATAATAGCGGAAATAAAGAACTGATATGACAAAGAAAATTGTATTTTAAGTGATGTTACAAAAAACTGACGATAGGAAAAAAAAGAAAATCCTCTGCAAATTATCCATGGACCTTCCCACCCGACTTTCCACCCACAATTCTTAAATAGCGGAAACGCTCTTGTGTGACTGAATTTTTTAAAAATTCGTTCCAGTCGCTACTCGCTTGCTTGAATGCATTGTTTATGAACAGCTTGACTGTTCTTTTGTTATATTTTGTTTTCTTTGCTTTTTATCAATTTCTTTCTTTCTTTCTTTCTTTCTTTCTTTCTTTCTTTCTTTCATTTGTTTTTTTCTGACTTTTTTCCTAGATTTCTTTCTTTTTTCTTTTTTTAGAATATTTTGTTTTTTCTTTCTTTCTTTCGTCTGTATTTTTTATTTTTCTCCCTCCAGTTCAAGCGACTTATTTTTCTTTCTTTCTTTCTTTCTTTCTTTCTTTCGTTTGCTTTTTCTACCTTCTTTCTTTCTTTCTTTTTTTCATTTGTTTTTTCTAACTTGTTTTGTATTTTTCCGAGATTTCTTTCTTTTTTTCTCTTTTTAGAATATTTTGTTCTTTCTTTCTTTCTTTCTTTTGTCGAATTTATTTTTTATTTTTCTCCCTAATTTCGCTGCTTTGACTCTTCTTTTTTTCTTTCTTTCATTCTCCAGTTTTGTTATTTTCACCTTTCTTTCTTTTCTCTTCTCTTCTACAAAATGTCATTATTTCTTTCTTTCTTTCTTTCTTTCTTTCTTTCTTTCTTTCTTTCTTTCTTTCTTTCTACAAAATTTAATTCTTTCAAATTCCTTCTTTCTTTCTACAAAATTTCATTTTTCACCTTTTTTTCTTTCTTTTTCTTTCTCTCCTTATTTCATTCTCCAAAGATTCGATTTTTACAACTTTCTCTCCACAATATTTTGTTAATTTCTTTCTCTTAGTTTCTTTCTTTTTAGGCATTTTGTTTTTTCACCCATTTTAAAAATTTTTTCTTGCTAAAAATGTTTTTAATCTCTCTTTCTTTTATTTCATTCTCTATGTAACATTGCATTCTTTCTTTCTTGCTTCATTTCACATCATTTTTTTCCTACTTGATAATCAGCATTCGGAATTTGGGCATTTTATTTTGATTTGAACACCGACTACTAACGCATAAACAGCTATTTCAGCCATAAAGAAGGCCATAAGCAGATCGTTGAAGAATTTCTTTCCGTCTTCCTTTCTTTCTTTCGCCATTTAAAAAAAAAAAAATTTTTAAAGATTATTGAACAGAAATCGATTCGACTGAACTTCATATCGATTGATTGGAACGTTCAGAAACAGGAAGTACCGCCTGTATTTTTTGCTACGTTTTCAATCTGTTATTTTAAAACAAGAAACTTTTTGTGATATGTTTGCGAATGTGTACGTCTCTCTCTCTCTCTCTCTCTCTCTCTCTCTCTCTATATATATATATATATATATGATTAATGAAAATGATTAAAGAAAATGTAAAAATGGTCCTTGTTTGCCATATTTAACGAAAGATGTTTAAAAGTAAAGTTGCTGCCCATATATATATATATATATATATATGATTAATGAAAATGATTAAAGAAAATGTAAAAATGGTCCTTGTTTGCCATATTTAACGAAAGATGTTTAAAAGTAAAGTTGCTGCCCATATATATATATATATATAGGAAAACAAGCACAATTTTTACATTTTCTTTAATCATTTCATCCCAAGCAAGGCAGGAGTTGCGCTGGTGCGCAGGGGGCTACATAAGAGGACTGCGAAGAGAAAGAGGAACTGAAGAAAACCGGTTACAGGGGGTGTTAGATAATTGGCAAGAGAAAGATGGGAATACGGGTGTGATTGTTTTTGAGGCTTAACGACCTATCAATCCTTAATGGGATCATTTAAGGTCATAACCAATGATTTTGGGTAAGGTTATTTTATTTTTACAACATTTTTCTTTTCACGATTCATTGGGATTTGTTTTTAAGAGCAGGGTCCCCAAGTCCTACCCTTGTTATTTAACCCATAACTGGAAGGAATGGACGGATTAATGCCTTTCCCAAGGGTACCAGTGCTATAAGTGAATGCAGGGTATTCAACTGGAATTCGAACTCGGCTCACAGATTTCTCTTTCGGAGCCGATATCCACTGCACCACAACACACATCCGTCACTATAAGCTTACAGCACTTGGTATTGCCAAGCGGTCATCTAAGTACTGACCAGGCTCAACGTTGCTTAACTTCGGTGATCGCGCGAGAAACGGTGTATTAAACGTGATAGGCCGTAAGCACGCACATCCGTCATTAAAAGCTTACAGCACCTGGTATCCCCAAGCGGTCACCCATCTAAGTACTGACCAGGCTCAACGTTGCTTAACTTCGGTGATCGAGCGAGAACCGGTGTATTCAACGTGATAGGCCGTAAGCCTACGGGTGTGAAGGAAGTTGCGCGAGAGTATAGTGAAAAATGGAGAAGAACAAGATAAATGGGGTGTTGGGGAAAGGATAAGAGAAGTATGAAAGTCACGAGGATAAGAGATGGCAACTGACGCTGTATTTAAACTCTTGGAGATTTTTTAAGGAGAAATCTCATTAAAAGATGTAAAATTTCCGATTTGTTTAAAAATTTCAAATCAAGAAAATGATAATTATATGGAAAGAAAAGGTGGTATGTAAATAAAAACTGACGACAGGGGAATATGATTTATGTACATGAAATACTGTGCAACTCTTCAATAAAAGAATAGAGAAAATAGGACTTGTTTGTGCAGAGAAGAAATTGTGGAAAGCCATAATCGCCTACGTCCTGAAAGGACAGGGCACATAGAAGAAGATATATGCCAACTGTATATAAGAAATTATAATTTGGATGTAAACTGGGGGATCAAAGCTATATTATAATCAATATATAAACCGATCCCTCATTTTGTATGCGCTTTGTATGTTTTTGAGTTTGTCGATGGCATAGTATAGGAAGATGCAATTTGAAGCAACTGAAATGTGGTTCTACAGAAGGATGCTGCGGATATTATGGATCGAACATGTGAGAAATGATGAGGTTTTGGAAATGATGGAAACGAAAAGGAAATTAATACTGAGCATCAGGAAGAGACAGCTGAAGTTCCTGGGACTTGGAATGAGAAAGAAGGGTTTGGAGAACCTGATACTAACAGGCCAGATAGGAAAGGATGGAAACGAAAAGGAAATTAATACTGAGCATCAGGAAGAGACAGCTGAAGTTCCTGGGACACGTAACGAGGAAGGTGGGGTTGGAGAATCTGATACTAACAGGCCAGATAGAAGGGGAAAAAAGACAGGAGAAAGCAACGGACAACATATTTGAAGGACCTAATCAGGTGGATGACGGAACGAGAATTGCATGGTGTAACAGGAGAAGGCGTGCTCAGAGCCACCAGGGATAAGGAAACGTGGAGAGCTATGATCGACTACGCATAGAAGAAGAAGAAGAAGAAGAAGAAGAAGAAGAAGAAGAAGAAGAAGAAGAAGAAGAAGAGACATAGCGCATAAAAGTTGAAGAAGAAGAAGAAAAAGGAGAAGTAAAACATGGATAGTAGTAGATGTGGTGATACCAACCGAGCAAAAGTGAGGGACCGGATGTTTGTTCTATAACGACCAGAAAGCAAATAAACAAAACTCGACGTTGCTCATCCGAGTTCGCGCAGATGTTCCGGTTGAAAAATAAAAATTAATCAAATATCAAATTTCTATTTCGCGAGTCTATGTGAATTTTATTTACCAGTCAATGGGAAGCCCAGAATCAAATACAAGTGTGAAATTCAAAACGAGCTGCTTTTGATCCAAAAAGCAGACATAAAAGGCGGGTACAGACAAGCACCCAGCAGACAGACAGGCGAGAGTAACCAGTGTCTCCCCTTGACTTAAGTCGAGCGGCTACTATGCTTGCCTCTTTCCTTCTCCACTGTCTCAAAAGTACTTACTGACCTAAGGAGCGACTACTTCAAAGACATTCCTCACATACCTCCGCTCCTCACATTCCTAAACATTAATTATCTTCTTCCAGAAGTTTATTCGCCATGGCACAAATTTTAACGGCCGTTGTACACATATCCAAAGACTGTTTCCTCACAAAACCAACCTACTGATTTACGGACCACAGGAGTGGAAAGTTCAAAATGAACATTCCGCACAGTCTAAGCACTTTTATCTTTGCCATAAAACAAATATTAAAGTCGTGTTCGGATCACGTCGGAATATCCCACTATAAACTGGCGACTACCCGACGTGAGATAAAGACATTTCCACCAGATAAATTGGTATACCCAACGTTACACCAGATAAACTGGTGAAGCTGACCTTCCCCAGATAAACTGGTGATGAACACGTGGATTTTCAACACACATATATTTATATACACAAGGACATCTTCTCCGGGTCAACGCACCTACTCATCTTTTCGGCAACCATGGCAGTGAAAAACTTAACGTCCGTCGGCACCAAAATGAACAACTACTACTGTAAGCCCAAATACTCTTTTACTTTTTCTCCAGCATTTCAGCACCAAAATGAAAAACCTAACGTCTGTGGGACTCACAATTAAGAATTCCATGTGCTTCAAACACGTTGTCGAAGAGTAAATAGGCCCCCGGTGCAAACAATTAATAATGAAAAAAAAAAAAAACCGAAAGAAAGAAAAAGCAAAAAAAAACAAAAAAAAAAAACAAAAAGCGAAAAACTACAGAACAAAAAGAACAAAAAGAACAATAAGAACAAAAGAACAAAAAGAAAAAAAAAACAAAAAAAAACGGAAAAACAACAGAAAAACGAAAAAAGCGGAAAAACAACTGAAAATCAAAAAAAAAAAAAACCAGTCGGATAGTCACTTGTGAATTTAAAAGTACGAAAAACCCACCATAAATTAGTGACTACTCGGCGTGAGTTCAACACCTATATATATGTACACACGAAAATTTTGTTTGGACTTTCAGCGAAATTTGAAAATTTCTCTGTAACACAAACTCAAAATGGCAACGAACGCTGAAGAAACTTCAACAAATCAGAACTAACTAACCCATGGCTATTCCCACAAATAAAAAAAAAAGAAAGAAAAAAAGAATTTGGACTTTTCAGCGAAATATGAATATTTCCCTGCAACACAAATTCAAAATGACAACGAACGCAAAAAAAAAAAAAAAAAAAAAAAAAAAAACTACAACAAACCAAACTAACCCATAGCTAGCCCCACAAAAATTCACTACCAAGCCCTTTCAACAAGAACCTAAAACCAAGACATTCCTTCGAATAGAGACGGGATTCGAATACTCCCCTCTTGTACCGAGGAAACAAAATTCGGTAAAACGGTTAAATGGAAGAAAGAAAACACATATGTATATTGCAAACGAAAACGTGAAAAAGAAAAAAACCCAAACAAACAAAAGGAAAACGTAAAACTCCCCTTTGAATAAAAGCGACAATAGATACCAAAAACAACTCCGTTACTGACCTAAGGAGCGACTACTTCAAAGACATTTCTCACATACCTCCGCCCCCCACATTCTTAAGCCTTTTATCTCTTTCAGCTCATTATTTGCCATGAACATTCTAACCTCCGTTGGACCTTTATTTCAAGTATTGCTTTAATTGTAAAACATTAATTGATATGTGTGTATATATATATATATATATAAATGTTATTTTCAGCTCAATTTGCTTTGCCCGATTTCATTATCATTTTATGACTTATAGTGGGCTATCTACCACAAGGCCAAATTCCGTTAACCTACAACGGTATACAATTACCCTTCACTACAAACGGAATAGATAAGCAACCCACTAGAGATGGAACTCCAAAGAAACCTAGTTTTGCTCTAAATTCCTCGTCATAATTAGTAGTATATTTTCAGTTAATCCTGAAAATATTGCAAAATTCGTTTCGGCTGAATCTTGACAACAGATCATTCAAAATGCAGATTTCGAAATCTAGAATTCTTTAAATATTTCATTCTCATGCTTTCCTACGTATTTCGATTTTTAATTCAATAATTATCGCCTTTTTAGCATCAGAGAGTTGTTTGAAATTTGAATTTTGGATGTAATCTTATCAGAAGTTAGTTGACAATATTGTGAATAGGTTTCAGCAACAAAAATCTGTTTAATTCATAATTTTTCTGGTGTCAGTTTGAAGTGACGCCTCTTTTGATTTTCATATATCTAAACAATGAATCTCAACTATAATTTTGTAAAGATAAAATTTCACTGAATTATATTGGAATCTTTCCAAGTTTTCCCCTGAAGTCAAGCACATACAAATTTAATCAAAATTTTAACGGTACTTGGGAGTGGGTGGGAGGGAAGAAGGCGTTTGTTATACTGACACCAAAGAATATGGGTTGAATTTATGAACCGCTGTGAACTCTTCAATAAAAAGAAAAAAAATGAAAGGAATAAAACTCTTTTGTAAAGTAAGTTAAAAAAAAAAAATAAATAAGGAGTTTCAATAACACCGTGCAATTGTTAGATATTTAATTTGTATTTATACTGTACTACCAGTATAGCCCGGCGTTTTTGTCTATGAGTGTATCAAATTTGATTAAAATCGGACCACTCCTTCTATAACCCGATTTTTTCGATTATCGATTTTCGATATTTATCGGGAGTACCTCGACACAAAACCAAGCTAAGAACACTCGCAGACGCTTATAGTACAACTGTGTAAATTTTCAAGAAAATCGGTTCAGTCGTTTCGGAGTCTATAGGTAACGGATACGCACACAAAGACAAAGCTCCATTTATAAATAAGTTTAGATTTAGATAGAGATTCTAACGATGAAACTGTGTTTTATTAACTTTAGAGCAGTTTTTCATCATGGTATCCTAATTTTTTAACGAATCGGTGGACATACCTATATAGACCCCTACTTCTTAATTAGAAGTAGAAAAGTTATGTTTTAATCTTTCTCTTAAGTACAAATACGAAGTCATTCAATAAATAAGGTGAATTTTCCGGTAATAGGCCTGTCTTCGTCCTCAACACTGCTCCGTCATTTCTTTAAACAATTTAGCCCACTTGTAGACATTATTTTGGCTGAAACCTGTGGCACCATACACAGTTGACATTCTCCTATGAATTTCAACTGGTTTGCACCCTTCAGCAACCAAAAACTTGATAACTGACCTCTGTTCAATCCTGGAGCATGCTTCTTGGTCGGCCATCTTTGTTAATCTCCAAAACTCTGAGAGTCTATAGGTAACGGACACACACACACTGACACACACACACACACACACACAGACAAAGTTCCATGTATAAATAAGTTTAGATTTGTATTCTCACACTTGTATCGTAAGAAAATAAAGTTTCGGTATCGATTATCTTATCAAGAAATTCAACAAAAATGTTCTTGTCATTTTAAACGATGTTTACTTCAACCAAATAAGGACTGATCGTCTATATTTGACGCTAATCCTAATTATTTCTATTTGCAACATACAGCATCATCAACAGCGTCATGATGATGATGATGATGATGATCAGTCTCGTGACCAGGTGTGGTCGTAGAGTCGCTGCGCAGCTGAGCACCCGACCATCTTATTCCACATTTTTCAGCTGTGTGTCGATATCTGGTTGAAAGTTGGAGCGCTGTTCATTTTTGTGTAGCAAGTAGACCAGGCGACTTCCCTCCTTCTCACTTCACGCTTAACCACAGTCAATGTTCTCGGATTTGAAGGTTCGCCTTGGTCACATATACGTGGTCATTGATTTCATAGAAAGGAAGCCCTCTGCTCTGACCGTTGACTTCTGGTCTAGAAACGCAATCCGCTCAGCAATGCCATGTCATCATCGTACCGACTGCATACCATTATAGGCTACATATTCTATATTATCTAACTAAAACAAAATCGGATCCAAACGAGTAAAAACATTTTGGAAAAATCCAGACCAAGGCAAATTTCACAAGTCAGTGTGAATAATAAAATTGTGGATCCTGATTGATCTATGACGCCAGTCAAATTTTTTTCACACCAAAAATAAAAAATTCCGCTGGAGCCGGTCACATGTGGATAATACACTACTTAATCACGTTCCGTGACTGGTCAAAACAGTCAGAATGGGAGTGGTAACTGATATCATCTCGTCACAATGTAAGGAAGAAACTTCAAGCTGACTCGTTCACGTCTCGCCGACATGCATTCATTTTACTTCTTTTTCCAATTTTCCTTTCTTCATTTTCACCCCACGCCGCCAAAGAAAACAACAACAACAACAACAGGACAACTTCAACTGACTAGTAAAACCACTCAGTACTGTTTCTTTATTTGTTTCACCTTTTTTCTCACCCTGTCGACAATCTACCAGAAAAGGGAAACGAACACAGACTTTATTAGTTAAGTACCCTGATTAATCTTTGTTACATACATACATGCATTCTACTACGATCTATCTGGAACATTTAACCACGCGCAGTTTCTATTGGGTCATTTCACTTTTCTTTTTTTTTTTTTTGTAATCATTTCACCCCGAGCAAGGCGGAAACGCCACTGATGTGCAGGGGCTTACATAAATGTAAAAAGATTAATTAGAAAAGAGTGAGGAGTACAAACTAGTTAGAAAGGAACAATAGAAAGCAGGTGCGATGACAGATACATAGGTGGAGAGAAAGGGAATGTTATACAGGGGTGGGGAGAGAGCTAGAGTCCAGTCATACAAAATAATTAACTACATGCATTTTCTCAATGATTATTTTTCTTCTCAATGACCATTTTTCTTCTCACAAATAGGTTATCGTTTTCAGTTAACAAAATTTCACTAATATTTTTCTTCTTACAATTTTGTTATTCTGTTAATAAATCTTTACTTTAATGTACAAACGAAATATTTTATCAATCTCAGTATCTTTTCAACCTTCTGATATTTAAATTGCAGGGACTTCGGATGTGTTTGGCACAAGGCCAATTTGACAAGCATAGCCAAAGCCCCTACACCAGGGAGCCCAGTCTGTACTAGGTGGTCATTGAGCTTTTTCTTCTATGTGCCTTGTCTTTCAGGACGTAGGCGATCATCGCCTTCCACGTCTTCCTATCCCTGGTAACTTTTAACACGCTTTCTCATGTGACACTACTCAAATCCTCGCTCTGCCATCCACCTGTTCAGGTCCTTCAAATATGTTATCCGCTGCTTTCTTTTGTCTCTCTTTCCCTCTGTCTAACCTGTGAGTATCAGATTCTCCAAGCCCTGCTTCCTTAATGCACGTCCCAGGAACTTTAACTGTCTTTTTCTGATGCTCAGTATTAATTTCCTTTTCGTTTCCATCCTTTCCAAAACCTCATCATTGCTAACATGCTCCATTCATATCGTGATACTTTATACGATTTTTAATATGGCTTGTTTTGAATTCTGCTAGGTGTCTATGTAATATAATAATCTGACCCCACCCGAGGAAGTGATGCAAGCGGGGGTGTTTTCGGTCGTTGAAAGGAACGGATGTTTGTTTGACCTTATTTCCGGCAGTAGCGGAAATGGCTACAAGAGGCAAACAGAACAGGTGTCACTGAGAATTACGTGGGCGAGGCAAAGCCGGAAGTCCCGGTTTGGAGATTATAAAAAGACCTCGGCGCACGGATTTCACCAGACAGTCCAGAGAGACAGTCCAGAGAGACAGTCCAGAGAGACAGACCAGAGTAGCAGGAGAGAGAGAGAGACACAACAGACGTCAACCCGTCAACCCTTGGAAGCGCGCTCTCACTCTCTGTTCACTAGGCTACACGGTTCATCGTCATTAATAAAAAATACAACTCATATTTTTATATATATGCGTGTTTGTCTGTTTATTGATATACAACATCTAACCACCCTCTTTACTAGGTAAAATTGTTGGGGGAAGCAGTTTAGTCTCCGATGATCTAACCATACGTTCGGTTATATGGTACTAGTAACACTCGTAGAATGACTTGATATAAGAGTATGACACTTTCATTTAAGTGTCAAAAAGTTGACTGGCGAAATTAATTAAATGAAAATTGATTAAATGATAATTAAATTATGATAATAATTATTTTATTAAACCATTATTCTGGGTATCCAACATTTTAAGAACCAGGTATAGTAAACCGAAGTCATTAAGTATAAAGATAGCTAGACCAGAGCGGAAAAGACCTATAAACTGTCACGAAAACAAAACTCTGCAGGTGTGACGACCTGTAAAAAATTACTTCAATTTCAAAATATAAACATATTTTGAGCGTGGCAAACAGATTGGGTCGCTTCGCCCGGGATTGAGTGCAAGTATGGTAATAAATCATTGATCAACCAACCACAGAGCCTGCTTTTTGTAAGCCCACCCCGATGACTGCAACTAATTGGTTGAGTATCTAAACCAATCAGATGCAACCCAGGGGCGTTGTTACGACGATAGCCATTGGCCGGTAATCCCTATTGGCTGACTAATCAGGAGCTAATTATTCGGTATTCGGGCCCATAAATAGAGAATACCCAGAGCAAAAAAATCGAGTTGGTTCATTCTTCGCTGCCCAGAACCGAATCCGTTGCCACTGCATACTCCATAATTGACACTGCCTAATTGCAGTTAAGATTTCTTCGTGCTAAGGAAACTTTTTTCCGCCAGTCAACTGCATTCACCCCTCACTTCGCGGTGTTTGTTTTACCTTGATAAAAATTATTGTATACCTGTGTAAATAAACGTTTGTTACTGTTTATAACAAACGCTTTTCGTCATTTCTTTGATTGTGCGGCAACTATTCTTTTTTTTCGACGCCAAATTCAACATTCCATCGACTGAATTGTATTCATCCCCCATCTTTCGCGGATCTTAAGAAGCAACGTGGGCGCGAAAGGAATCAGAGAACAACCAGTCTGGAACATGTGGTAATCACGAAACCATCGGCCAACCCGGTATCGTGATAATATAGTACCACAACAGTAACCCCTCTTTTTTATTTGTCATAGAAAAATATTGGATAGAGCTTTTGTTATAACCTTATAAATGTTTAAAGTGCATCTAAAAACGTAATATACACAAATGAATAAATATGTTTTTATTTATCGATTATTTTTTTACGATTTATCAACACTTTGCAGGTTATTTAAAGCTGGAAAATATTTTTTACTAAACCCATAGCTGAGCGGATAAGAGGTGGTTTAATGCATTTTCCAAGGATGTTTGAGCGTAAGTGAATATAACGAACACAATTGAAATTAGAACTCGGCTCTCCGGTTAGCAATTTCGAGCTATTATTCATTACACCACCCATACATCCAAATTTACTGCACCTAGAATTTCCGCGGAGTCACCATCTAAGTATTGACCAAGACCAATTTTGCTTAACTTTGGTGATCGTATAGGAATCAACTGATTGACTGATTCGTTTTGCATTGTTTATCAAACATTTTCAGGTTATTTAAAGCCAGAAATGGGTTTTTGGGTAATTTCAGCACATTTTATTAAAGTTATTCTGTCATCCCCAAAGAAATTAAATGCAACGACAATCGTTATCTCTCTTGTTCTTTAATTGTCCTCTCGCCTTAATAGTATATTTTTTCATATTTTCTAATGTTTTTATTGCCTTGCTTGAGGTGAAATGACAAAAAATCTTCGCGAATATTAAAACAATTTCAGTCTGCAAAATATTAAAAAAAAATATTTTCTGAAAATATTTAAAACTTACTACCAATCATTCATCCGATAAAGCGTTAATTATTCGCTTTTGGTACTATATGCCGAGCACCCAATATTAGTTTAGCTTAGTATTTTTAAAACTGTTTCAGCCCAAGAAAGGTTTTCCATTTATGATTAGTAAATATAATTTTTATTTAATAACAATATCACTCAACCGGGACAAATTAATACAAAAATATAAAATATTTAGAACTTTATAAATTATTAGAACTAAAATTAAAAAAAAAAACTCTTGTAAAAATGAACTCAGTCTTACGTGATACACGCTTAAGCGATCATGTCTCAAAAGAAACATGACTGATTGGCAAGAAGATTTTCCCGCAGTACGTTGCCATTATTTTCTACGGTAGACTGGTTGGCATCCAAGACTATAGAACCCAATCTGCCCTGTTATTTAACCCATTGCTAGAGAGAAAAGATGGATTGATACATTTCCCAAGAGTATTTGCGGGAAAAGTGAATGCAACAAAATCAGCAAAAGATCGACTTGGCACTCCAATTTTTTGTTTAGAATCGATATCCACGGTACCACAACGCACATCCGATTCAGGGTTTTATCGAAAAAGTTTGTTTTCTTAAGACAATATCGCCCATAATAATTATTATTCATAAAAAAAATTAAATTTTTCTTATTAAATAAAGTCTGAGTTTCATTGCTATTTTTATTCTACGATTCAGAGCAGATTTTCGGTAGCTAGCATTCTGTTTTACTAAAAGAAATTGATGATTTAAATTCTCCAAAAAGCTCTGCCTTTAATTGACATAAACATGAAGCTGGTCAAAATTTGATTCCTTCAGTTTTCATAAAAACGAGGCGGAGGTTGCATACGTAAAAACAGAAACAAATTTTTACAAAAATTTTCTAAGATAATCATTTGTAAAATAATTTAATTTATTCGTGAATAAGTTCTGAAATTTTAAAAAGTTTTGCAAGAATTACCAAGATCAATGTTTTTCACAGTAAAAAAGACGCTAACATTTCCTATGCTAATTTTTTCCTACTATTTTAATACGGCAGTGAATGCTGGGCAATATCATCGAAAATGAGGACAAAACCTGAAGCAGCGAAATTGTGGTTCTACAGAAGGATGCTGCGGATATCGTGGACTGAGCATGCAAGCAACGATGAGGTGTTGGAAAGTATGGCAACGAAAAGGAAATTAATAGTGAGCATAAGGAAGAGACAATTGAAGTTCCTGGGGCATGCAATAAGGAAGGAGAGCTTGGAGAACCTGATACTGACAGGCTAGATAGAAGGAAAAAGAGACAGAGGAAGGCAATGGATAACATATTTGGAGGGCCTGATCAGGTGGATGATAGAACGGGTGTTGCGAGGTGCAACAGGAGCAAACATATTAAGAGCAGAACCATGATCGCCTACGTCCTGAAGGGACAGAGCACATAGAAGAAGAAGATATCCCTTGCTAGGAAGGTTGGGTCACTGTGTCGGGGCAGGAAGTTTTTTCCGCCTGAATCCACCTTGCACATATAGAAATCAACCATCCGCCTGTGCATAGAATTCTGCTGTCATATATGGTCAGGCGGTACCGCCACTGATGATGTTCATTTCAGAGTTCTCGACAGGCTCCAAAGAAGAATCTGTGATGTGATAGGTCCCGACTTGACAGCACGACTCCTGCCACTTTCTCATCGGCGGGATGTGACTTATCTCTTTCTATTCTACAAATATTTTCACAGCTTCTGCTCCGACGAACTTAAGTCACTGGTGCTTCCGCCATAAAAAATTGCTCGTGGGACCATACTGGCAATAAGGTTCCACCCTTTTACAGTTGAATCAACCAAATGCAGCCGACAGTTCTACTCCATCAGCTTCTTTTCTCGCATTTCCCGCCTGTGGAACACCCTTCCGTATACTTGCTTTCCTGGCGGCTACAACCTCCAGGAATTTAAATGCAATGTCAATACCCATCTCTTAGCTACTTGACTCCACTTCTTTCTATATCACCCTGTATATCTTGTTCTTTTCCTTTCTCTCTACCTTCGCAACTCTCTTCACACCTGTGTTTCTATCCTTCTCTTGCTATTTCTCTGACACCCCCTGTAACTGGTTCGACTTTCTCTTCACTCTCCTCCTGTATAAACTTTTACTCTTATGTGGCTTCCTGTGCATCAGTGGCGGTACCGCCTTGCTTGGGGTGAAACGATTAAACAAAAAACCTACCCCACCACTGTGATGCAAACAAAATGAAATAATCAAACCAAACTGTTAACGTTCAAAAAGGGATAAAAAAAATATAATTTAATAATCAAAAGATACTTTGGTGTTTACTCTTTATAATAACACTAGCAGTATAACCCGGCGTTGCTCGGGTGTAATGAAAGCTTTAAAACTGATCCATGGTCCTGGAGCTCAGACTAAAGAATAATGGAAATAATAAAATAATTGCGACAATTTACCAATCGCACGTAAACTATGTGTGTGTGTGTGTGTATATATATATATATATATATATATATATATATATATATACTAGCAGTATAGCCCGGCGTTGCTCGGGTGTAATGAAAGCTTTAAAACTAATCCATGGTCCTGGAGCTCAGACTCTTTGGACGTTGACACGAAAGACTAAAAAGCAATAGTTGTTTCCAGTTAAAGCGAAACCGTAGACTGAAAGAAAAATGAATGGATGTAAATCAAATTTTGGTTTCCTGGTATCGATATCAATTTTTCTGCACTATTGTAAGAACTGTAATTTTGAAACTTCTGAATATCGTTTCTTATGTCTTTGTCTATGAGTGTATCAAATTTGATTAAAATCGGAGCAATCCTTTTATAACCCGGTTTATTCGATAATCGATTTTCGATATTTATCGAGGGTAACTCCACACAAATCCTAGCTAAGAACACTCGCAGACGCTTATAGTACAACTGAATAAATTTTCAAGAAAATCGGTTCAGCCGTTTCGGAGTCTATAGGTAACGGATACACAGACACACACACAGACAAAGTTCCATTTATAAATAAGTTTAGATTTAGAAAGAGATTCTAACGATGAAGCAGTGTTTTATTAACTTTAGAGCAGTTTTTCATCATGGTATCCTAATTTTTTAACGAATCGGTGGACATACCTATATAGACCCCTACTTCTTAATTAGAAGTAAAAAAGTTATGTTTTAATCTTTCTCTTAAGTACAAATACGAGGGTCATTCAATAAATAAGGTGAATTTTCCGGTAATAAGGCCTTGTCTTCGTCCTCAACACTGCTCCGTCATTTCTTTAAACAATTTAGCCCACTTGTAGACATTGTTTTGGCTGAAACCTGTGGCACCATACACAGTTGACATTCTCCTATGAATTTCAACTGGTTTGCACCCTTCAGCAACCAAAAACTTGATAACTGTTCAATCCTGGAGCATGCTTCTTGGTCGGCCATCTTTGTTAATCTCCAAAACTCTGAGAGTTTTTTTCAATCTGCAAAAAAATTAAGTCCCTTTGAAAAAGAAGTAAAGGAAAAATTTTAAAAAAAAGTAAGCTTCTATCTGTATTAAAAGTCGTCATACCAAAAATTCACCTTATTTATTGAATGACTCTCGTAATATTAATAAAAACCCCATAATTTACTTGAAAAATCATACAGTGGTTTAAAGCTCACGAGAGTTTACTTGGCTCTATCGTGCGAGCTCACTGTATATGACTTTTCTAAGCGTAGCTTAGATGTGGCACAAGGTTTAAAGTAAAAGACACCCAGCGAAGATCGAACTCACTCCTCAATTGTAATGATTCTCGCGATACAAGCTTGCTAACCATTACACCCCCTCAAGGTGCCCAAAGCTCACTGCATATGAGGCAGGTTGCAAATCAGCAGTTTTATCATGTGAGCCACGACAATGAGCGGAAGCATGCCTTTCTTTTTCTTTCTATCTATTACTTATGAAGCAAGTGAACATTTCTATTTTGGTTTTTCGTGTGCGGCTTGAAATATTGAATTCACAAATAACTGGAGGTAATTTTTGTCAGTTGAAAAACACAGAAAGAAATACACGTCGATAAATAACTAAATAAATAAACGAAAAACAAAACAAAAACAGGTTTTATTTTCTGTTCGGCTAATTAATAAATCATTGAGAAGAAAAAACGAAGCAAAAATCATTTTAATAGAGCAAAAAATTCCTGCCCCGGCTTCAGAAACGGAATATAAATATTGAACATTAGAAGGTTTAAATTTGTTTGAACTTGTTAAAAGCAGAAAAAGAAGTCAGAAATAAGAAATATATAAAATGTAGGAAAGAGTGGGTCTGTTAGAAATAAAGATTTCAGTTTAGGAAATTATGGGTCCTTTTTTTTTTTAATTTTTCGGAAGACATTCATTAAAGTTAAAAATGAAGTATCGACTTGTAACAGACAAATAGAATTATGAAAAAAATAAAATAAATAAATAAAAAATGAAACTTAAGAATAAAGAAAACAAAAAAAAAAAAGGAGAAAAATTAACTCTAAAATTGGCGGAGAAAATAACTAACGTATTTGCAAAAATTACGCTTTGAAAATGTAATGTGAAAACATTGATTAAAATAAAATGAAAGAATTTTCGGAATATTTTTCGTGCTTAAATGTGTAAAATTAAACCTTCAAGTTTGTAAAGTCAATGATATTTTAGTAAAGAAAGGGGGGAAAAAACAACATTTTAAATCACATCCCAATTTAAAGACCAGAAGTTTTTATAATAATAGTAACTAGAGAAACCCGTGAAAACTTTACGGTTTTCTTATTCTTATCGCGTCCTTGGTATAACGATAAACTACATCCTGCAGCAAGGCCTCTGATCGGAAAGTTTTGAGGAACGTGGAAACACCTCTTAATTGCTGCTTTTTCCAAGTCTACCCTAACTTTGGGTAATAACACCTGATAGGGTCCCACCTAGGGGTAAACAGGGGCCAAAACACTATCAAAATGTAAAGATAAATTTTTACAGTAAAAACACCAGCAATACATTTTTTTAAAATATTATCAGCAATTAATTAAAAAAAAATTACCGGCAATGCATTTGTCTCTCGACAAAAATCCTCTTGATAAAAAATTCGTAAAGGAAACCTGATCTACAAACTAATTTCTTACAAGAAATGACCCCCACCTCCCAACAATGGAAGTTTTTTTTTTTAATCATATCACCCCGAGCAAGGCGGTAACGCTACTGATGCGCAGGGGGCTACGTAAGAGTGAAAAGATTGGAAAATAGAAACCACATCCTAAACTGGGAACAAGAGATGACCCTCTTCACCTGTTTAATAGACGTGGGTGGAGTGTGAACCGGGCGATAGTTTAGTATATCTACTCCAATTGAAAAAAAAAAAAAAAGAAAAAAGAAAAGAGTGAAAAGATTGGAAAAGAGAAAGCCGGAAACCACATCCTAAAAAGGGAACAAGGTATGAGCCTCTTCACCTGTTCAATAGACGTGGGTGGAGTGTGAACCGGGCGATAGTTTAGTATATCTACTCCAAAGTGGTTATAAAGTTCTATGGGCTTTGCCCTATAGAATATAACAAAGAAGCAGATTACGCAAGAAGTAGAACGGATGAAAAATAAACAATCATGAGCGGGAATAACAGAAGAGAATATTTAATGTGCACTGAAAAAATACACAATTAGAAATCTGCAATCGTTGTGGCTCATAGCGACGATCGAACACAAGGAATAGATAAAATTCCTAACTTTTGGTTCTATTATCTAAATACAGCACACAAATGTCTAGCGAAAGAACTTCAAAAAATGATCAATGATCCTACTAAAATTCTGACATGGGTAACCAAAGGAATTACCTTCTTTCTACACAAGAATGGTGACACAAATGTCCCCAAAAAACTACAGACCAATTACATGTCTTCACACTATTTACAAACTGTTGGCATCTCTTCTGATAAAACATCTGCATCTCTTTCACTAACATACGCGGCATCCGCACCAACTTCCCCAGCGTAGATTCTTTCCTCCATAATAACTCACCTGATATATTAGCCCTATGTGAAACTAATCTTAACCCTTCTATCCCCTGTGGCTTCCCTGTGTCTCTTCTATAAATACTTTCACGGCTTCTGCTCCGATGAACTTAGATCACTAGTGCCCCCTAAATACGTATTTGAACGAGATACTAGATTAGCAACTAGATGCCACCCTTTTACAGTGAAACCGATAAAATGCAGCCGTAACTTCTACTCCAACAGTTTCTTTCCTCGCACTTCCCGACTGGGGAATTCTCTTCCAAACGATTGCTTCCCCGACGGCTACAATCTCCAGGAGTTTAAATGTAAGGTCAATAGACACCTCCTAACACACTAAACCTGCTCCCATTCTATCAAACACTCTTCCCATCTGCCCAACCCTCATCCTCGGTATCCTTACTCATCTGTCACCTTCCTCCTGACATTCCCTATGTCTAACCACTCCTTCTCTTTACCTTCCCCTATGTAGCCCCATGCGCAATAGTGGCAGTGGAATGCCTTGCTTGGGGTGAGATGATAAAAAAAACAAAAAAAAAAAACAGACATAGTCCTTAAAAAAAAAAAATGACATACTACCACTTTAACAAAAAAGAGTGCAAGCGTGGCTCAGTACTACCTAGATAAAATACGATAAGGCATTCGTTATTGTAGCCCATTACTGGTTTAATGTCTTTAAATACGTACAAGGTATCACCCGTTGTCATCAATTTCATTAAGCGAATTATGTCGATATGGAAAACAGTACTTCACCTGAATTATATAAACGGAATCTATAAATCTGGGGAAATCAACATCAGTCAGTCAGTTAAGTGCTATGCGTGATACACGCTTTGGGCGATCATGTCTCGAAAGAGGCGTGACTGACAGGGCAGAAGATTATCCCGCAGTAGGCTGCCATTGCTTTCTGCGGTAGACTGGTTGCCAGCCAAGGCAATAGAACCTAATCTGCCCTATTAGTTGAGTCATAGCTAGTGGAAGAAGAAATGTATTATATTATTACATAGTAATTAGTGGGGGATCAGTTTATTACTTCATAAAAATAGAAAACCGACCCCCCCACTTTATGACCAGAAGAAGCCTTATTCATGATTTCGACTATTATGTTTATTCAGTCAGTGAAGTGTCATACGTGATAAACGCTTTGGGCGATCATGTCTCGAAAGAGGCATGACTGACAGAGTAGAAAATTATCCCACAGTAGGTTGGCATTGCTCTCCGCGGTAGACTGGTTGCCAGCCACGGTTATAGAACGCAATCTGTGCTATTATTTCAATAAAACATTATCAAAATATAGATTTACTTATTTCCAATTCATTTTTTACAAATTATTTCTATCGCAAATACAAATAAAGCTATAAATTTCTAAAACGAACTTTATGGACATCATATATATATATATATATATATATATATATATATATATATATATATATATATATATATATATATTAGACGTGTATAATGATAATATAGACGCTAAAATGCCTGCCTCCTTCTACCGAGAGCCCGTAGCTCCTAGGAAGAATCGCGGACTGGCGCCAATTCGGTCGGGTTTCAATCCTGGGTAAAAAGCAATCGGCTGTCTAACCGTACTGATGAGCTGCGATACAGCGAAACAGATCTGTCTGCGAATGACTATATATATATATATAATATATATATATATATAAACTTATTTATAAAAGGAACTTTGTCTGTATGTGTGTGTGTGTGTGTGTGTGTGTGTCCGTTACGTATAGACTCCGAAACGGCTGAACCGATTTTCTTGAAAATTTACACAGTTGTACTATAAGCGTCTGCGAGTGTTCTTAGCTTGCTTTTGTGTCGAGGTACCCACGATAAATATCGAAAATCAATAATCGAAAAAATCATGTTATATAAAGGAGTGGTCCGATTTTAATCAAATTTGATACACTCATAGACAAAGACATAAGAAACGATATTCAGAAGTTTCAACGTTGCAGCTTATACAATAGTGCAGAAAATCGATAATATATATAAACGCTTTTATTACACCCGAGCAACGCCGGGCTATACTGCTAGTATATATTATATATATATATATATATAATATATCGTCTTGTTCTTTTCTTATCCATCTTTTCATATATATATATATATATATATATATATATATATATATATATATATTTTCTTATCCATCCATTTTCTTTTCATATATATATATATATATATATATATTTTCTTATCCATCTTTTCATATATATATATATATATATATATATATATATTTTCTTATCCATCTTTTCATATATATATATATATATATATATATATATATATATTCTTATCCATTTTTTCATATATATATATATATATATATATATATATACATATATATTTTCTTATCCATCTTTTCATATATATTTATATATATATATATTTTCTTATCCATTTTTTCATATATATATATATATATATATATATATATTTTCTTATCCATCTTTTCATATATATATATATATATATATATGAAAAGATGGATAAGAAAAGAACAAGACGATATATTCCTAGACATGGATAACGATACACAACGATTTACAAAACTAAAGAGTTCAGTTCGAAAATCCTTGAAGGTTACCCAGATCGAACGACATCTGAATGAAGTTGGTGAGCGAAATGGCTGAAACTAACAACAAAGACGAGGACATATGTCCGACTGTAAATAATTGTTGTGGAGTAGTTTTCGCACTGAAGGTTATAATCGTGCTATGTCGGTTGCTAATCTACTTAACGCACCCAAAATATAGATGTGCGTTGAGGTGTATCGGATATCGGCTCGGAACGAGAAATCGGGGAGCCGAGTTCGAATTCCAGCTGATTTCATTGCATTCACTTACGCGCAATTACCCTTGGGAAAGGTATTAATCTGTCTATTCCTTCCAGTTATGGGTTAAATAACAGGACAGATTGGGTTCTATAGCCTTGGTGGGCAACCAGTTTATCGCAGAAAGCAATGGCAACCTACTGCGGGATAATCTTCTGCCCAGTCAGTCATGTCTCTTTCAAGACATGATTGCCCAAGCGTGAATCACGTATGGCGCTTAACTGACTGACTGAATCTTTCACTGAAAAGTATTCGACTATCTGCCGATTAATATCAACTGCCTTAGTCCAACTATGCCCAAACTGAAACTAACTAGTAGTTCTACTGAATTCCAATAGAACTCTAAAGAACTCCTATGAACTTCCCCAAGAACTCCCAAGAACTTCTCTCGTTAACTTCCTGTTAACTCTTATTAATATAGGAGGGAGAGTCCATTATTTGAGGAATAGACGTGTTTCCACATAAAAATAATGATAACTTCTGATCGCAGAAATTCAAATAAAATTCTTACCATTCAGGAGTTATTATAACATTTGATAAGAATCAATTAATTAAGTACTATACGTGATACACGCTTGGGCGATCATGTCTCGAAGGAGACATGACTGAGTGGGCATAAGATTTTCCCGCAGTAGGTTGCCATTACTTTCTGCGGTATACTGTGTTGTGGAGTAGTTTTCGCACTGAAGGTTATAATCGGGCTATGCCGATTGCTAATCGACTTAACGCACCCAAAGTGTTAGGAACTTGGTAATCTTCCAAGAAAGCTGACTCCTTAGTATTCGGCTAACTGCCGACTAATTTCAACTGCCTATTGAACTCTAATATGACTCTAAAGAACTTCTATGAACTTCCAAAGAACTTCTTCCGTTAACTTCCTGTTAACTCTTATTAATATAGGAGGGAGAGTCCATTATCTGAGGAATAGGTGTATTTCCCTATAACAATAATGAGAACTTCTGATCGCAGAAATTTAAATAAAATTCTTACCATTCAGGTGTTGTTATAACATTTGATAAGAATCGGTCAATTAAGTGCCATGCGTGATACACACTTAGGCGATCGTGTCTTGAAAGAGACATGACTGAGTGGGCATAAGATTTTCCCGCGGTAGGTTGCCATTACTTTCTGTGGTAGACTGGTTGCCAACCAAGGCTTTAGAACCCAAACTGTACTTCTATTTAACTCACAGCTGGAGAGGAAAGCGATAGATTCATACATTTCTCAGGAGTATTTGCGCGTAAGTGAATGCAACAAATTTAACTGGAATTCGAACTCTGCTCTCCAATTCCTCGTTCCGAGCCGATAACCACTGGACCACAGCGTGCAGCCACGAATACAACAGAGAAAAAAACTTTCTATTAACGGGACATCGGCGAAAGCTTTTAAGTACGAGTAATGGAAAAATTTATAAAATAATAACCACATACAATCCAAAGCAGAATAAATAATTAACGAAGTTTGAAATGTTGCCTGTGAATGAAACGCTCAATCATACAATAGCATTAGCCTAGAAGCATTAAACTTCAAGTCGTTCTCATTACCGGGTGTGATAGCGACGATCGAACACCAGCTGTCCCGAGGGAAGATCATGTGGGAACTAGTCACTAGTCGGTTCGATTGGTCATTCCCTCAGACACCCGGTCCTAATGTTCGATTTCTACATCAAAGGTTTTACAAAATTCCACCAGAGTTTTCTCTGGCTTCATTCCAACTGGTCGTGAAGCGTCATCTTTCGGGACCTTTCCCGCTCGCTACGCTAGAGCCGGAGGTGTGACTCATTGGGAATTGTGAAATGAATGAGGCTTTATCATGCAAAACAATAATATAGTCGCAAACAAGAAGTCATCCTATAAAATCGAAAAAGAAAAGTTGTTTGAAACTTTGAAATTTACACAAAAACCCAATATATATATATATATATATATATATATATATATATATATACCCTGACGAGCCGTAGGGTGAAACCTAGGTAGATCTGTTGGCTCTTACTTAGATTTATTCTTTCTTTATATATATATATATATATATATATATATATAGTGTATCGAGGCAGTAAATAATTTTCTAAACATATACTGTTAAATATAAGAGACAATGAATGTCTACTATGTTTAATCATGAGCCGTTCTAAACGTCGTATTTTGGCTTTAAACATAATAGACATTCATTGTCTCTTATATTTAACAGTATATGTTTAGAAAAAAAATGTATATAGTCATCCGCAGACAGATCTGTTTCGCTGTATCACAGCTCATCAGTACGGTTAGACATCCGTAGGCCACCCAAGTTTTTTAAAAGAAATGTATTTCATACTATTTTTAGTATTTATTTCCAAGTGGATAATTCTAAATAAAACAGAATGGTCTTTTGTTATTATTACTTTTAAAGATTTTACAAGGCAAGGAAGCAAAAAGAACTCGTCCGAATCACAATAAATTTTCTTAATTCTTTCATTGATGCAACTGCAATATAAGCAAATATTAAATATTTATGAATTCATTTGATGCCAATGTTATTCTGCAGTATTAACAAAAGAACCATTCTATTTTCTTTTACAAATATTCCCTTGGGAATAAATACTAAAAAATAGTATGAAATATATCAATTTTTAAAAACATTAGGGTTGCCTAATAATTCTGGCCGGTAGTATATATATATATATAATTTGTTTTTTAATTAAAAATATTTCGAGACACGGAAATTCCTTTATAGAGATTCACTTTAAATTTGAAAAGCGAGAGTAAACTGTTATCATAGAACATAAGGTCACATCACGTTATTTCAATTGTAAAATAAAGAAACCTAACTGCCAATCTGGTACTGCGTTTAAATTCTTAAAGTCTAGGTACCATAGAGAAACTTCATCTTAACAATTACAGTGAATGTAATTATAGAAAAGGCACAGGGAAGCTACATTATGGCGATAGGAATCTGTGAAATATCATCGTAACATATTTTTGAAGATAAAAAATCTACCTGGAAACAAGAAGCTGGAAGAGATAAAAATCGTCGTATAGAATCGAAAAAGTAAAATTCTTTGGAACTTTGAAAGTTACACAAAAATCCAATTACCCAAGTAAGGTAATAACATCACTATGATGCAAGGGGTCACTACTAAATGTTAGAAAATATGAAGAAAATAGGAAAAAGAGAGAGAGACAAATAAAAGAAAAGGAATTAAAAATACAGAAGATAACAATTGGCCTTGCACTTAAAGTTTTTAAGATCAAACTTGACTGGGAAGCTAAAAACCGAAAGAGAGTTCCAGAAGAGAAAAGTGCGAGAGAAAAAAACTGTTAGCATAAAACATAAGGCCACCTATCGTCATTTCAACTATAAAAATGAAATGACCTAACTGCCAATCTGGTACTGCGCTTAAATACTTAAAGTCTAGGTACCACAAAGAAAATTTCATCCAGATGATACAATGCTGATTGCAGACGCGGAAAGAAAACTGCAGGATCTCCTACAGAAGGTAGCTGTGGAGAGTGACAAAAAAGACTACAAATAAACTGCAAGAAAACTGAATGCCTGGTCATAAGCAAAAAGAGCAACCCAAAATACCAAATACAGATGGGGGATACTAGAATCAAGCAAGTACAAAAATTTAAATACCTAGGAAGTGTTATAACAGGAGCTGGAAAGTGCGACATAGAGATCCGAAGGCGTATTGGCATGGCGAAGGACGTGTTCCAGAAGCTGAGTAAAATACTAACACACAGGAAAATTTCACTAGAAACAAAGAGAGTGCTAGATTGCTATGTGATATCAGTTCTTCAATATGGCAGTGAATACTGGACAATATCATCGAAGATGAAGAAAAACTTGAAGCAGCGGAAATGTGGTTCTACAGAAGGATGCTGCGGATATCATAGACCGAGCATGCGAGCAACGATGAGGTGTTGGAAAGAATGGCAACAAAAAGAAAATTAATAGTGAGCATTAGAAAGAGACAACTGAAGTTCCTGGGACATGCAATGAGGAAGGAGAGCTTGGAGAACCTGATACTGACAGGCCAGATAGGAGGAAAAAGAGACAGAGGGAGACAGCGGACAACATATTTGAAGAGCCTGATCAGGTAGATGACGAAAGGGGGGTTGCTAGGAGAAAAAACATACTAAGAGTTACCAGGTATAGGGAGAGGTGGAAAGCCATGATCACCTACGTCCTGAAAGGATAGGGCATTTAGAAGAAGAAAATTATAGAAAAAGTACAGGGAGGCTACATTATGGCGGCAGGAAACTGTGAAAAATTATAGTAACATATTTTTTTAATCATTTCATACTAAGCAAGAGAATAAAGTCACTCAGATGCAAGTGGCTACTGAGTGTTAGAGATGTGACAAAAGAAAATCTACTATTAAGGAGAGAAAATAATAAAATAAAAAGAATCAGGAAGAGAAAAGATAACGGTTGACATTGCATTTAAATTTTTTGAAGATAAAATTTCGAATGAGAAACAAGAAGCTGGAAGAGACTACTCGAGTGAATTTTAATCCACAAAGACGCCCAAAGCAAGAAACATCTTTGAGATAGCGAACATTCATCGTGACAGCTGCGAATGTAGGGTAAGTCCAGTTTCAGAACACTAGATCTTTCATATCATTCGGATCATGGTTCTTCCCAGCTTCCATTTATTATGATATTTAAAGTTTCTTTCAGCTAAAGATACTGTAGTGGTTTCTCGGCTGTGAATACAGAATTGTTTGAAAGTATAAAAATACTTTTATAGAAAAATACACAATTTTGAAGGAAAAAATCATTACCATAACACATTTTTGAAGACTGAAGACGTCTTCTAGTTTTGTATTAAAAAATGTATTGCTGGCAATTTTTTACCAGGAATAATTTTTTTAATTAAAAATTAGAAGACATCTTCAGTTTTCTAAGATAAAAATAAAAATTTTCATCAAAATCTGACTAAATCAACCTTCTCACAATAACCGAACATTAAAAAAGTACCTTAAAACCTTACCTTTTTGGCATTAAATAGCCCACAGAGGTGTTGATATGCCGTTAAACAAAACTTAAGCCCAAACGCAAAATGATCAGCAATATATTTTATAATAGAATGGCTAACAATACTTTTGATCTGTAGTTGAAAGCATGGCCGTATCTGACTACCTGGCACACCAGGCACGGGTCCGGGCCGATCCGAGCAATCATCGTGAAAATCCGGGCAAGAAAAAATGTCTTCATCAGAAATCCAACTAAACAATTCACGAAGAAAGAAAGAAAGAAAGAAAGAAAGAAAGAAAAACGAAGAAAACATCCGAATGAACGCAGTAAAAATCTGTTTGTTTATTTATTAATTTTGGGAGAAAAGACTGGTTATACTCAAAAAGCCCGAACTCGATTTCCTGCTTTCGTTCACATTCTGTGCCTAATTTCTATTGGAATAGCCGAAAAAATCCGCAAAAAATCATAGTTTCTGGAAACGGATGATACTGATGACGTCATCACATTGTCAACTAATATACCCGGGCAATTTTCTCTGTGCCTGGTGTTTTTTAGCATCAGCTACGACTCTGGTTGAAAGCATACAATTGCGTTAATAATATATTTATTTGAAGTCATAAATTGTTTATTAAATACATTTTATACCGTGCAATTAGAAACAATACCTACTTATAATAAAAATAGTAACAACACCTATTTATAGTAAACATACCAACAATACCTTCTTCTTCTTCTTCTTCTTCTTCTATGTGCCCTGTCCCTTCAGGACGTAGGCGATCATGGATCTCCACGTCTCCCTATCCCTTGTGGCTCTTAGTATGTTTGCTCCTGTTGCTCCTGGCAACCCCCGTTCCGTCATCCACCTGATCAGACCCTGCAAATATGTCATCCGCTGCCTTCCTCTGTCTCTCCTTCCCTCTATCTGTCCAGTCAGTATCAGGTTCTCCAGGCTCTCCTTCCTCATTGCATGTCCCAGGAACTTCAGTTGTCTCTTCCTGATGCTCAGCATCAATTTCCTTTTTGTTGCCATTCTTTCTAACACTTCGTCGTTGCTTGTATGCTCAGTCCACGATATCCGTAGCATCCTTCTGTAGAACCACATTTCGGCCGCTTCCAGTTTTGTCCTCATTTTCGATGATATTGTCCAGCATTCGCAGCCGTATTGAAGAACTGACATCACGTAGCAATCTAGCACTCTTTTCTTCGTTTCTATTGAGATCTTCCTGTGTGTTAGTATTTTGCTCATCTTCTGGAACGCGTCCTTTGCCATGCCAATTCGCCTTATTTAGACTAAAATTAACAATAATATATTTTTATGGAATAATAACCAACAATAAATTTTATTTGTAATTGAAAGCATACGATTGCGTTTAAAATATATTTAGTTGAAGCCATAAAATTGCGTTAAAAATATTTAGATTTCGGCATTAAATAACCTATAAAGGTTAACATGCTGCTAAACAAAATCAACCAAATCATGTGCGGCGTGGGTAGGGAAGTCAGATAACCGTTAGCCCACCCACACAATCTCTTGCAGACTTGGAAATGGTTCATAAATATAATAATCTTGCCAGAGAATTAGAAAATGGGGAATAAAAATCGGCAATTTTTTCCTTGGATATTAGAGCACTTGGAATTCCGAAAAAAGAATTGGTTTTCTTCACATCCACCATTATTGAAACCAAGAATAGGATAGAATAGCTCTGTCATTTGATTTGCGGCTAAAATCACCTGCTCCGAAGAATGGGAACATTTAGAAAATACAATATCAATGAACTATTTTGTCTATTTAGACAAAATGGTACATCAGGAGAAACTTAGATTTTCAATTCCATTTATATATTTATCGTTTTCGATTTATCTTGGTGTAACACTGTCGCCCGTCTGGCTGGCAGACCTCGGTCCCTGAACCAATTAAGATGATGACCCGAACCTGAGTCAGGGTTGATGCTATCGACACGGCATCAATTATGACGACGCTCTAGGATCGCTAGTCATAATTGTCTCGTCACAGTAGCTGGTCTTCAAGACGTTTATTATAACGGTGCTCCCCCATTGAGAGGTAGTTCCACGCTCTTCAAAACTTAAAATCTCCCGATCAGAGTCCTAAGCAACTTGAATTCTGTTTCTTGCACCAAAAAATTAAGCAACTCGAGTACTGGTCGATATTTTATTTTCCTTCTAATGTAACACTGTTTCTGCATATGAAAAACAAAAAAAAATGTAATCCTAAGTTTAATACGACGGAGCGAAAGAAATCATTATTAGTGTTATTGTTGATTTTGGCAGTTTATTGTCAATCGCGATATGAGTCAAGTTTGACAAGATTTTTTTGCAAAAACTTAAAAAAAAAACTAGCTGAAAATTGAAGAGAATAGAAAGTTGATCAGAAGCTTGGATTCTCCGGCCTGGTTCAACGTGGTAAAGATACAGCTAGCAAGATTTCGGCGTACCTTCCTTGGATCAGAATTCACAAGTGGGCTAACAGTTGTCTGACTTCCCTACCCACACCGCACATGATTTGGTTTTGTTTAGCGGCATATTAACATTCATGGGTTGTTTAATGCCGAAATCTAAATATTTTTAACACAATTTTATGGCTTCAACGAAATATTTTTTGAACGCAATCGTGTGCTTTCAATTACAGATAAAATGCATTGTTGGTTATTATTCCATAAAAATATATTACTAGTAATTTTAGTATAAATAGGCATTGTTGGTAAGTTTACTGTAAATAGGTGTTGTTGCTATTTTTATTATAAGTAGGTATTGCTTCTAATTACACTGTATAAAATGTATTTAATAAACCATTTTATGACTTCAAATAAATATATTATTAACGCAATTGTATGATTTCAACCAGAGCCGTAGCTGATGCTAAAAAAACACCAGGCACAGAGAAAATTGCCCGGATGTATTAGTTGACAATGTGATGACGTCATCAATGTCATCCGTTTCCAGAAACTATGATTTTTGCGGATTTTTTCGGCTATTCCAATGGAAATTAGGCACAGAACGTGAACGAAAGCAGGAAATCGAGTTCGGACTTTCTGAGTATAACCAGTCTTTTCTCCCAAAATTAATAAATAAACAAACAGATTTTTAATGCGTTCATTCGGATGTTTTCTTCGTTTTTCTTTCTTTCTTTCTTTCTTTCTTTCTTTCTTTCTTCGTGAATTGCTTAGTTTGATTTCTGACGAAGATATTTTTCCTTGCCCGGATTTTCACTATGATTGCACGGATCGGCCCGGGCCCGTGCCTGGTGTGCCAGGTAGTCAGATATGGCCATGCTTTCAACTACAGATCAAATGTATTGTTAGCCATTCTATTATAAAATATATTGCTGATCATTTTTGGTTCGGGCTTGAGTTTTGTTTAACGGCCTATCAACGACAATGTAATTCTAACAAAACTAAAATACAAAGCACACATTTTACTGTCTCTAGTAATCGTGCCCACACAAACAGGTATATGAACAAAAGCTGAGGATCATTTATCATGTATTCAATTGTTTTTTTTAATAATCATTTCATCCCAAGCAAGGCGCCACTACATAAGAGAGCTAAAGTTTTAGGCGGGAGGAGAGTGAAGAGAAAGACGAAACAGCTACAGGGGGTGTCAGAGAAAGGGCAAGAGAAGCATGTAAACACAGGTGTGAAGACAGTTGCAAAGGTAGAGAGAAAGGTAACGGAACAAGATATACGGGGTGATGTAGAAAGGACTGGAGTCAAGTGGATAAGAGATGGGTATTGACATTGCATTTAAATTCCTGGGGGTTATAGCCGTCAGGAAAGCAAGTATATGGAAGGGAGTTCCACAGGCGGGAAAGAAGAGTTAACGTTTATTACTTAAAAACTCGCAAGAAAATTAAATTTCGGCATTTAATGACCCATAAGCTGTTTACATGCCGTAAAAACAAACAAATCAATAAAAAAATCAAATTGCTTAAATAGTTCCGTTAATGTATTTATAGGGGTTTAATAAATACAAAAGAGAGATATTTCAATCGTGTGACACCGAGATCCAGACATGCATTTGGTTAACGAAAGTCAGTCAATTAAGTGCCATACGTGATGCACATTTGGGCGATCATGTCTCGAAAGAGACATGACTGACTTGGTAGATGTTTATCCCGCAGTAGGTTGCCATTATTTTCTGCGGTAGACTGGTTACCAGACAAGGTTATAGAACCCAATCTGTCCTGTTATTTAACCCATAACTGGAGGGAAGAGACGGATTAATACCTTTCCCAAGGGTAATTGAGCGTAAGTGAATGCAAGGAATTCAACTGGAATTCGAACTCGGCTCCCCGATTTTTCATTCCGATATCCGATGCACCACAACGCACATCCGTTAACGAAAGAAGAATTAAAAAAAAAAATAAGCAATTTGTCGAGAAACAGAAAAATTACGTTATAAACTTACGTTATAAACACAGACAAAAGTGTGCTGAACTATTATGTGATATCTATCTTCGAGTATAGCGGTGAATGTTGGAAAATCTCACTACGGACGAGAAGAAAACAAGAGACGGTAGACATGTAGTTATAGAGGAGGGTACTGAAAATTCCATAGTCAGAACGAGAAAGTAACAAGTAAATCTCAAAGAAAATGGCATGTCAACTGAAAGAACACTTATAATCAGAATCAGGAAAAGATAGCTACTAAAGAAACTGATGATTTAAATTCTCCAAGAAGTTTTGCTTTTAACTAATATAAACATTAAAAGTTACACCACTGAATTTCCCGAATTTTAATATATTATAATAATTTTATATATAATAAAATATATATTATAATAATTTATAATATATTCTGATAATTTTCAAGTCTGGAAAGTTATTTGATTTTATGCAATAATTTCCAAATCAATGTGTATTTCACCGCAAAAAGACGCGAAAACTTATCTAAGCATATTATTTTTAAGTGCCTGTTCGATAATATTTATTATACAGTATAACCCGGATATAAGAGACCCTGATATAAGATAAACCTGGATATAAGAGAGATTTTCTCTGGTCCCAAATTAGAGCCTGTGGTAATGTTGTCGGGACCGGATAAATGTTCTCTTATATCTGAGTTTCTCTTATATACGGGTTCGGATTATTTTATATATTACCACAGACTCTACTTTGGAAAATCTCTTATATCTGAATTTATCTTATATCAGGGTCTCTTATATTAGGGTTATACTGTATAAAATAGATCAAACCCGGATATAAGATAAAGTTTATCCTGTCCCGACAACTCTCTTATATCCGGGTTACACTGTATAATTTTATAAAGTTCCACAAGGTTTCCAGATTGACAATATGTTTTTCTTTTATTTTCAAATTTATAGGTTCTTTTTTTTTTGTTTTTTTTTATTTAGAGCTGTACTTAACAAAAGTAATTGCTTTGATTTTTTATTTTTTTTTATTTTTTATTTTTTTTTTATTTTTTATTTTATTTTTTTAAATTATTTTTTATTATTATAGTTTATTATTTTTATTTTTTATTTTATGTTTTTTAAATTTTTTTTTATTTTTTATTTTTTATTTTTTAATTTTTAATTTTATTTTTTTTATTATTTATTATTATTATTTTTTATTATTTTTATTTTTTATTTTATTTTATTATTTTTGTTTTTTTATTTAGAGCTGTACTTAACAAAAGTAATTGCTTTTATTTCCGTTTGAAATTTATCATCAAAATTTTCAATTTATGGAGAATTTTAAAATTTCTCATCAACAAAAATTCGGAATTTTCGGATATTATCTGAACAAAACTAATACTCTCGCTAAAGAGATTATTTTTCATGATTAATATTTAACTTTGACCTTTATAGAATTAGCAAATCGAAACTTATTTATAAATGGAACTTTGTCTTTGTGTGTGTGTGTGTGTGTGTGTGTGTGTGTGTGTGTATCTGTATGTGTGTGTGTGTGTTTGTCCGTTACCTATAGACTCCGAAACGGCTGAACTGATTTTCTTGAAAATTTACACAGTTGTACTATTATAACAATATTTTGTAGCGGACCGGAATTAGTTAATTTTATTAATTAATTAATAACCATAACCGGAAAATCTTCAAATTACTATTATAGATTATAAGAGAACATACTAAGAGAAATTTTCTTTATCCACCGAATATGAGTAAAGGAAAACGGAGGTGATTAATTTTATTAACTAATTATTAACTGTAGCTGGAAAATCTTTATCTGTAAAAAGAAAGCAGAAATGAAAAATAACATCTGGTATTTCTCTATTATTGTAAACCCAGAAAGAAGAAAAAGAAAAAAGAAATGGATTTGTTTTCAAGTCACAGAAACAATAGATATCGGTTTCAGTCACCCCAAAGAAAGCTGGCGGTCATTCTAAACATAAAGGAAAGATTAATTTATTTGTTTTTGTTTCTTGGTAAAGGAAAGGGAAATTTCATTTTGGGTCCGAATGTCTGGCTGGCATGACTCTTGTGAAAGATAACGAATGTTTTGATTCTGAGTCAAGTAATTCAGAGAAAAAGTATTTTCACTGACATCAGGGTAAAACTGATAAGGCATTCTTGTCACTTGAAAATATAGGTGACTCAGAGAATGGATATTAAAAACAGGTGTGTAGAAATTATTATTTGGGTAACAATGTCAATGGACCCTTGTCAACTTGTTTTGGGCGAAGACAGTTCAAAAAGGTTAATGCCTATTGTTTTAAGAAAAAAAAATCCCCGAAATTGTTTCGTGAGAACGAAAGATTTTTGAGAAAGGAAATTCAGTTAAGTCCAGCCCAGAAAAGGGGTATGGGAAGATGACGTCATAAGATCGAGAGAGATTCCATTGGTCCGGTGACCAAGCCCCGAAAGGGGGAAACGACTAACAATTGACGTCATGGAAAGAAGACTAATCCCATTGGTTAAACCACAGGCAACAACGAGTAGCAGCTAACCCCAGGATTTTATTGGTTGCCGAGACGGGGGATTAGACACTCAGCAACCGTCGGCCCCACACCATGGCATGTGCATAAATACAGGGTCCCGAGGGACCAAAATCAGTTGGATTGGAGGAGAGTCCGAAGATGGCCTCGAGTTGGCGTCGACCTGGCTCGGAGAAAGTCCTAAAAATGTAACGACGAAGATAGGCGCCATGTTGTTGGGCGCCAACCGCAGAGCCCGCCGGTCAACCAGAGTTAAAGACAGAAGAGAACTTGCAGACAAAGTTTCGAGTGAAGTTGCAGAGATCGACAGAAGAGAATTTACAGACAAAATGAGTAGTTGCAGCTCGAGTGGCAGAGAGTTCTATTTCCCGGTCCAGAAAAGTAATGACCAAAGACAGTTCCCTCAACCGAAGAAGTAAAGAGACAGAGAGATAATTGCCATGCCGTTGGGTGCCGACCGTAGAGAAGCCTGTCTCCAATTAACCAACCGGCGTTAAGAGACAGACAAGAAGAGAATTTTCAGACAAGTCTGAGATTGCTAACTGAAAGAGAATAACCCAGCACTTCGGCAATTTCCGTAACATTCCGGAAAACAAGCAAGAAGTTGACTAGACTTATCAAACGAAAATTAGACTTCTTTTGTGACGAGGTACCCCCGATAAATATCGAAAATCGATAATCGAAAACATCGGGTTATAGAAGGAGTGGTCCGATTTTAATGAAGTTTGATACAGTCATAAACAAAGACAGAAGAAACGATATTCAGAAGTTTCAAGGTTGCAGTTCTTACAATAGTGCAGAAAATCGATGATATATATATAAAAGTTAAGATGTTTGTGTGTGTGTCTGTTTATCTGCCTGTATGTCTATTTTTTCAGCCCTTTTATTTTAGTTTTTGCTTCGAGTTTGGCTCTAAGTAGGTATAAATGTAGTTCTTAGTCTCAGCCATGATACAAATTTACTCAGAGGACTTATTTAGCCTTCAAAATTCAGTTTACGAAGAAAAAATCTTATTTGATATCGATAGCAGGAAATCAAAATTTGACTTACATCCATTCATTTTTCTTTCAGGCTACGTTTTCGCTTTAACTGGAAACAACTATTGCTTTTTAGTCTTTCGTGCCAACGTCCAAAGAGTCTGAGCTCCAGGACCATGGATTAGTTTTAAAGCTTTCATTACACCCGAGCAACGCCGGGCTATACTGCTAGTATATATATATATATATATATATATATATATATATATATATATATATATATATAGGTGCGATTGGTAAATTGTCGCAATTATTTTATTATTTCAAATATTCTTTAGGCTGAGTCTGAGCTCCAGTGTAATATAACAATCTGGCCCCACCCGAGGAAGGCTGATGCAAGCGAGGGTGTTTCCGGTCGTTGAAAGGAACGGATGTCGTTTGACCTTATTTCCGGCAGCAGCGGAAATAACTACAGAGGCAAACAGAACAGGTGTCTCTGAGAATTACGTGGGCGTGCGTGGGCGAGGCAAAACCGGAAGAAAAAGTCCCGGTTCTGGAAGATTATAAAAAGACCTCGGCACACGGATTCGCCAGTAGTAGAAGAGCAACAGAGATCGGCCGGTGAAGAGAGACACAACAGATAAGACTACACTCCCGTCAACCCATTAGAAGCGCGCTCTCTCAATTCTCTGTTCCCTATTCTACACGGTCCATCGTCATTAATAAAAATATAACTTATATTTTTATATATATGCGTGTTTGTTGTTTGTCGATATATAACACCAGGACCATGGATTAGTTTTATAGCTTTCATTACACCCGAGCAACGCCGGGCTATACTGCTAGTATATATATATATATATATATATATATATATATATATATATTAGGTGCGATTGGTAAATTGTCCCAATTATTTTATTATTTCAAATATTCTTTAGGCTGAGTCTGAGCTCCAGGACCATGGATTAGTTTTAAAGCTTTCATTACACCCGAGCAACGCCGGGCTATACTGCTAGTAGATTATAAACGGAAAACGTTTTTCGTTAATTATTCTAAAGAAAGGAAGCGCAGTGTCTGAAAATCATTTTTTTTTAGCATGCAGGAAAATATTGTTTTTCGAAATGAAATTTCTAAAAGTAATCTACACCCAACTAATCATTCGACTTAATTTTCATCAGCACATATAAGAACGCAAAAATTAAAGGTCAAAGCTAAAGTTCATGGTTAAATGGGGAACAATGTGCTACGTGAATAAAGTGAAAACATAGTTCATAGTTTGTTGTAATATTACAACGTTGTTATGGGGTGGTTTTTTCGGTGGCGGGGGCAGTTGAGACAGATCCCTTTTTATGAAAGGAGAGGGAAAAAGAACACCTCCAATTTAGGGTGTAGGTGCAGGAGACGATCCAGAATTTGGGAAGTGTGTAAAGCCACGAATATATAGAAATGGTCGGTTCATAATAAGCACCTAAAATTCATAATAATCAATAAAACATAGGTACAAGTCCTTCTTCATTCGTATTGCCCTTTCAGAGAATATCCTGATCATAAGTACGGTGTTCTTTGTTACACTGTCTTTGATGAAACCTCACTGTTTTCGTCCTATCTCTGGCCTGATTCTACTTCTTGTTCTATTCATCAGGATTCGGACGATCAGTTTTGTTACATGGTTCATTAAACTGATAATTCTGTGGAATTCGCACTCGTTTGCTCCTGGCTTCTCTGTGTCGCAATTTCCGTCTTCTGTTAGATATTTAAATTTCTGTACCTGCTTGATTTTAGTGTCGCTCACCTGTAAGTGGCATTCTGGTCTGTCTTTTTTGGTGATGACCATGCAATCGGTTTTCTTGCAATTTATTTGTAGTCCTTGCTTGTCACTCTCTTCAGCTACCTTCTGTAGGAGGTCTTGTAGTTTCCTTTCCGTGTCTGCAATCAGCACTGTATCATCTGCATACCTTATATTGTTTAAATTGTGGCCTCCGATGACGATGGCATAACTTCTAGGGTTCTCAGAATAGTCAATAAGTTGAATTGATCCGGTGAAAAGGGTCATCCTTGGCATACGCTCCTTTTAAAAGTTAGAAAACCGAAAATATATATCTGCTATGTTGATGATATTTTTATTTTAGCTAGAAACAAAAATGAAATCGATAATCTTAAAACTATATTCGAAAAAAATCCAGTTCTCTGCTTCACTTATGAGTTTAGCCAAAAGAAGAAAAAAAAACTTTCATTCTTGGATGTTCTCGATAAGTCTAGTATTAATACTTTGACTCAGTCAGTTAACTGCCATACGTGAAACACGCTTGGGCGATCATGTCTCGAAAGAGACATGACTGACTGGGCAGAAGATTATCCCGCAGTAGGTTGCCATTGCTTTCTGCGGTAGACTGGTTGCCAGCCAAGGCTATAGAACCCAATCTGTCCTGTTGTTTAACCCATAACTGGAAGGAAGATACGGATTAATGCCTTTCCCAAGGGTATTTGCGCGTTAGGGAATGCAATGAATTCAACTGGATTTCGAACTCGGCTCCCTCGATTTCTCGTTCCGAGCCAATATCCACTGGACCACTACGCACATCCTTATAAAAAAGTTCAGTTGTTAAAAATCTTTTTTTTAAAATCATCTCAACCCCAAGCAAGACATTCTACTACCACTGTTGCGCAGGGGGTTACATAGAGGAAAGTTATGATAAAAGAGGGTTAGTTATGGGAAATGTCTAGAGAAGGGTAATAGACGGATGAGGATACCGAGAATAGGGGTGGAGTAGAGGGGAAAAAAGAGATTGAGAGAATGGATGCGAGTTAGTGAGATAGGCGATGTTTATTGACCTTACATTTAAATTCCTGGAGATTGTAGCTGTCGGGGAAGCAAGTATATGGAAGAGAATTCCACAGGCGGGAGGTGCGATAAAAGAAGCTGTTAGAGTAGAAATTGCGTTTACATTTTATCGATTTCACTGTAAAAGGTGGGACCTAGTTACTAATCTAGTAGCTCGTGTAAATTCATACCTAGGAGGCACCAGTGATATAAGTTCATTGAAGCAGAAACCGTGAAAATATTTATAAAAGAGGCACAGAGAAGCCACGTCACGCCGGTGAGATAGCGACTGCAGCCGAGTTGCCAAGTCGGTATCTATCAAAAATACAGATTCTACGTTAGATTCTGTCAAGAACACCGAGGTGAACAGCAGGGCAGATGTGGCAGCAGTATTCAATACACGGGCGGATGGTAGATTTATATATGTGCAGGATGGACTCAGACGGGAAACACTTCCTGACCCTGCTTTTGTTTCCTTAATTTTACTAGTCAGTGTCCCTTAGATATAAAATTGGTGTTATTAAAAATGTCCTTACGAGATTGTTCGAGAATTCATCTTCTCGCTCGCCTTTTTTCAAAGAACTTCATAACTTGAAACAAACACTTGTGAACAATGACTTTCCTCGTTATCTTATTGATCACCATATCAGACTTTTTCTTTCTAATGTGTCCAATAACAAACACATGTAATAAGAAAATGACATTAACATTTTCTACAAAAACCAAATGCATAGAATTATAAACAGGACGAATTTTCACTTAATCCAAAAATACGCCACTCCCGTTGACTTAAACAAAAAAATTATATCAATTATCTGTTACACACAATTTGAAGCAATTTACCTGCAAGATCTAAACTACAGAGAACTATTATTACTTACAATTTTTAAATGGCCTTTGCAAAACTGTCTTCTTGATCAAAACAAATTTGTAAATAATTACAGCGGGTACACCACAGCTCGGCTGACGAGAGGACTAACGCTGCGTCTCTCAGACCATAGTTCAATTCAATCTCATATAGATTTTACACGTCCTTTGCAGAACTGTCTTTTTGATCAATACGAATTCGTAAATAATTACAGCGGGCACACCACCGCTCGGTTGACAAGAAGATTAACGCTGCGCATCACAGACCATAGTTCAATTCGATGTCATATAAATTTTACATGTCCTTTGCAGTTTTTATCCTCAATAATGGCTAAAAGTATAGCCGAAAGCGCTCAGAAAAACAAAATATTGGACAATTTTATATAATTTATGCTCTGAAAAGAAAAAACCAACAGATCACTTGAAAAAATACATAAAAAACTTAATTAGAATGTCTTGTCCGTCATTTTTAATGAAACATGCATATATATATATATATATATATATATATATATGTGTGTGTGTGTGTGTGTGTGTGTGTGTGTGTGTGTGTGTGTGTGTGTACACATATATGACTTCTGATCGTCCATTCATATTTAGGATGTCTACATGGAATTATAGTAAAGATTGCTGCCTATATATATATATATATATGACACATCACCCAATAAATCTAAAACAACAGCTTTTAGGCAAAGATTGACTTATTCATTAAGATAGTCTTTTTCTATGCTGATACACCGATTCAAACGTTTCTCTAACTATTCGATGCTTTTTTTTGTAGAAAGATTTGTATTTGGCCTTAAAATACGCCTCAGTTTCCCATATTACTTCTTTATTGAAGCCAAACTCCCGGAAGCATTATTTGGTAGTCGCTGGGGGCCAGATCTGGAGAATAGGGTGGATGCGGATGCAATTCAAGTGCAATTCATGTAGTTTTGCCATCATTGCAATCGACCTATAACACGGTGCGTTGTCTTGTGAAAGATCTTTTCTTCTTCATTTTGGGTGATTTCTTCCGTCAATCGCAACAATAGTATTTTTCCCTATCAGAAAACAATCCCTTTTTCAACACAAAATTTAGATTTTTCCAATGAAAATTTGCAACAGTAGCTTCACTTAAATAACTGTAATTTATAAACTAATAATCCGATTGGGCCCACATTTTGTCACGCGCTATTTGAAATTTAGTACTTCATAAAAATCATATGAATGTTTTATTAGTGGCGCCATCTATATGTCAGGACCGGGTGATGTGTTATATATATATATACGTTTTTATGTAATTTTCAAAGTGATATCATGTTTTTTTTTTCTTTTCAGAACATAAATTATATAAAAATTGTTCAATGTTTTGTTTTTCCTAGCACTTTCTCTCTCTCTCTCTCTCTCTCTCTGTGTGTGTGTGTGTGTGTAAGTGCAATAAATGTCATGATTTTTTGGAAGATACGAAAGTTCATGTTAGCAATTGTTTCAAGAAAGTTGTAAGCAGCGTTTGGTTGTATTTCTACCTCAATCGTTCTTTTGTTTACTGTTTCTATAGTAATTAATATATATATATATATATATATATATATATGTGTGTGTGTGTGTGTGTGAAAAGTATATGTCTATAATTATAAAAATCAATATATATATATGCAATTTGTTATACATATTTATATATTATATATGCGCGGTACTTATTTGAAAGCGTTCAATATCAGTGATAGAGCTGACATATTCAGAATTTGTCTGACGATCGCAAGAGCGTGAAACCCAGGGTTACAAACTCATATCTATCTATCTATCTATCTATCTATCTATCTATCTATCTATCTATCTGCAAACTTAATTATTAGGACTTGTGCGGCTGAATTATTATTATTTTCCAAATAAAAAAACCTGCAAAGGGCGGATAAGACGAGTGGGGGCTTGTAGCTTGCGTTGCTAGCCAGCTTAGGAGAAAGATAATGATTTAGTTTCTTAGTTAATTCCATTTTTTTGGCAGATTCCTTAATAACTCCTCACTCGAATAAATGATTAGATCAACCTGTCTTTCGTGATATTTACCTTATTATACACGGAAATACAAAAAGCAGACAATCAACTG
>JBBBDQ010001864.1:737500-777500 GCA_037127315.1 Ascarosepion bandense | reverse complement strand
AAGGAGACTATGTTGATGAATAAAGTCGAATTTTGCCTAAAAGTTTTGTTTTATTATTTAGACCCGGGACTTATTGAGTGATGTATAAACATGATATTAAAAGGGCTTAAACTTCATAAAAACACAGTTTTATCATCAAAATGTTTATGCTATTATTAAAAGGGAAAATCAAATTTTGTTGTTAGTATTTAAAAAAATCTAATCTTTTGTAACACGTTCAAAATTTCAGTTAATTTTTTTTTCCGTAAGTGGTTCACGTTATATTTACGTTATGTGATTTATTAAGCAAAACGTAATATTACGCAAGTCATTTTTGGCGTTCAGAAACACATTACTTTGAATATTCTTGCAAAAATCAACTAATAGTCTGATTTTAATGAAACTTTCAGAACTTATTCACAAATTAGTGAAATTATTTGCGTAATTATTGTTCTTAGAAAATCTTGCTAAAAAATATTGTTTTACGGTAAATGTTCGTTTTAGTTGCCGACGGCTTTTCACCCTTCAAATTTATCCAAAATAGCATTATTTCAGTGCAAATGTATATGCTGAACTCAGATCACGTAGGCAGCAATTTTCTTTTGAATTTTGGTCGATATTCTTCCTTTACTGAAACTTTCGGCGATGTATTGTTATGAAAGTAATAAGCGTAGAAATACAATAGCGCATTACTTTCATTACCGGAAGTACATCGCCGGAAGTATCAGTAAATGAAGAAAAATCTGCCAAAATTCGTTCACATACGCAGTACTTCATTCTGCAGTTAATTACATGACTTCGTAAGAGTTACGAGAGAGAAAAAGTGCAAGATATAGTTCGTTTTTTTATGGATATTTAGATAAAAAAAGGTAAGTTTCTTCTAACAGTTGATTTGAGTTCAGCATAAAAACAGAAAATAACAGATTTATTGAGTGAAGAAATGTCCACGTTGGAGACACCAAATAAGCTTAGTAGAGATTATCGGGTGGGGGAGCGTTAACAAAATCGAGTAAAAAAAACACTTTTGACCAATGCTCAAATGTTTGTACAAGCTCGAATATGAGTGAGTTAAGAAAGACAAAAAGGTCTAGAATACTTCGTAAATTGGAATCTGTCAAGAAATTTCCTCAGCAAACTCTTCTCAGTAAACAAATATTTGAAAGAATCAAAATTGGGCCAGAAAAAAAAATTAAAATTGACTTTTTAAAAGTACTTTTCACCGTCGAATCTTGAGTGACATGAGATGGACTTGATGGACGGAATAAAAGATGGTTTTTATCTGAGATACATGGCCGTATCTGACTACCGGGCACACCGGGCACGGGTCCGGGCCGATCCGTGCAATCATAGTGAAAACCCGGGCAAGGAAAAATGTCTTCGTCAGAAATCAAACTAAACAATTCACGAAGAAAGAAAGAAAGAAAGAAAGAAAGAAAAACGAAGAAAACATCCGAATGAACGCAGTAAAAATCTGTTTATTTATTAATTTTGGGAGAAAAGACTGGTTATACTCAGAAAGTCCAAACCCGATTTCCTGCTTTCGTTCACGTTCTGTGCCTAATTTCCATTGGAATAGCCAAAAAAATACTCCAAAATCATAGTTTCTGGAAACGGATGGCACTGATGACGTCATCACATTGTTAACTAATATATCAGGGCAATTTTCTCTGTGTCCGGTGTTTTTTAGCATCAACTACGGCCCTGCTGAGGTAGATGTACTTGGGGCTACAAGAAAGTAACAATGAGGCGTCGTTGGGATTATATGGACTAGAATTGTCGACCACACAATTACTGAACAATTCAAAATCGATGAAGGAGTTAAACTGAACAGTACCATCTATTGCTATTTCATGGTCAAGAGTTTCTTTAAATACTAGAATTCCTATCATTGTAGTTTCAAAGTGAAGTGTGTATTTATTCACAACAATACATTTTCTCTTGTATCTAAAGTTACCCGTGAATATTTTTAGCGTAAAGGTTTACAAGAAGGGAAGTCATGTAATGGCTATGAATCCGCTTAAAAATTTATGGTCAATTGCGAAAATGAAATTAAGTGAAGGTGGTAAACAATATAACAGCACAACAAAGGAAGCAATTCAAACAACAATGTCGGAAACTGAACCAGCTGGAGTAGAAAAAAAATTTAACAAAATCAATGGATAACAGATGCGTACGTACGTGTGTATGCATTCAGTACGAATATCTTCGGATGGAGAAGAAGAAGTAAGGAAATCAGCTCATGAGAAGGAAAGACAAAGAGGACGAATGTCCGGGTCAACTTGAAGCTTCTCTCGTTACATTTTAGCTTGTCGTCTTTGCTGCTTCCATCCCTGACTGGCTGACTGACTGACGCTGAAGAAGTCCTTTTATTGTAATATAGATTTTTTGCACTTACTCGCGAAGTTCTTTTTGGTTTTGCAAGTCGCTCCCATTGGTCAAATATCAATTTAGCACCTACTTGCGAAATCTGGTTTCGACTTGTTCTTTAAGCACGTCAATCCTTTTTCTATTTGTGGTAAAAATAGGATTTCACACGTCATTGTGAATTTTTGTAAAAGTGAAGAAGAAAGTTGATTTTAATTTTTTATTTCTTATCCCACTACAGATTCCTGGTTGTTAAGAAGCTTCGCCATATTAAGTAAATGTACATATAGGCTCGGAACGAGAAACCGGGGAGCCGGGTTCGAATTCCAGTTGAATCCATTGTATTTACTTACGCGCAAATACCCTTAGGAAAGGTATTAATCCGTCTCTTCCTTCCAGTTATGGGTTAAATAGCAGGACAGATTGGGTTCTATAGCCTTGGTCGGCAACCAGTCTACCGCAGAAAGCAATGGCAACCTACTGCGGGATAATCTGCCCAGTCAGTCATGTCTCTTTCGAGACATGATCGCCCAAGCGTGTATCACGTATGGCACTTAACTGACTGACATATTTATTAATATAAATGCTTCAAAGATTCATCATATATTTATTATTTGTTCTATTTATGGTGTTGACCAATTTTTGATTATATTATTTCCTTGTTATTAAGGAGAAAAGTGATTTTCTGATTTTGCATAGCAACTTCATACAGCAGTTTTATAGCAGATACAAAGCAAAACATGTTGAAACTAAATAAAAACTTAAAACACGTTTTGTTTCGACGTTTGAATTATTTAAAATTTTTCAAAGTAAATTCGATTTATTGTGGTTTATGTGATTTGAATAACTTCAGATGATATATATATATATATATATATATATATTGTTATTATTGTGTTGTCATATTTCATTATATTTCAATTTCTGCTATGGTCACACTACCTACCAAATCTGCGGGGAGACCTAAGGCAGGTCGTGGTGTGTCGTTATGGCTTCATTTCATGTTTTTCTATCTCCCCTATTATCCCTAGTGTTACATAGACAAAGTTTTCCTTAGTGTGTGGGCTGTACTTAATCAGACAATTTTCTGTATATCTCTTAAGCTGGGGTTTCCAGGGATTCTTTCAATGTGTTGTTTTGTTCCATTTTTATTATGAAGTCATTTTTCATATTTCGATTTCTGCTTTGGTCTCACTACCAACCAAGTCTGCAGAGAGACCTAAGGCAGGTCGTGGCGTGTTGTTATGGCTTCATTTCATGTTTTCTATCTTCCCTATCATCCCCAGCGTTACATAGACAAAGTTTTCCTTAGTGTGTGGGCTGTACTTAACAAGACAATTTTTTGTATTACCAGGGGTTCTTTCAATGTGTTATTTTGTTCCTTTTTTTTGTGAGAAGACTTGTAAGAGTATAGCATGGTTAAAGAGCCACTTGTGTGCACATGAATTTGGCAATGCACTATAGGTTGTAGTCACTATCATAAATGTGAACTGGCTGCATTTTGTTTTTAAACTTTCTTAACCGGGTGTCATTCTTTTTGTCATTTACAAGCTTTTCTTCATGAATATATTAAAAATATTTTAACTGTATTTTACGACTTAATAAGGATAGATTTTTTTAACATAAATCATACTTTTTTACACTTTTAATCTTAGGGATCAAACAAATCTTCATTTTATAAGTAAGAAGAAATGGTCGTAGAGAAGTAGAAATCATCATCATCATCACCACACACACACACACACACACACACACACACATATATATATATATATATATATATATATAATATGTTTCGTTAAAAACGACCGACAAGGAAGATTTTATTAATTTTTGATTTAGTTTTTCCACTATTCTTAGATGTTTCCTTTTTTGCTGGAGATAAGGAATGTAAAAATATTCCATAATTTTGGACTTCCCAAGCGCTTTCAACCTCTTCACGGGTCATTTTGTTATTTTTCCGGTGTTGTTATGTCCTCATGTTTGACTGTAATGTAAGAATACTGGAAAAATTAAATCAAAAATTTATAAAATCTTTCTTGTCGGTAGTTTTTAACAAAATGTATTTAAATGAAAAATTGCTGCCCAAATATACATAAATATATATTATTCCAGGTGAAGAGGACTCAACGTTGTTTTTTTGTTTTTGTTTTTTTTGAGTACTCTGGCATTTATTTTATTATGAAAAGAGTAGGATGAGGGAGGAAAAAAAGAAAAAAAAGAGAAAAAGTTGGTTAGCATGTATTCTTTGGGGCCAAATCCCAAAATGAATCTCCATTCTGATTGGCCAAAAGAAGCACATATGTAAATTTTTATATCCTCCCACATACATACACAGCAAACCAAAGTTTTTGTCATTTAAATGTAAATCATCTGCACACTTAACAGCAACATTGTCTGATGATGAGAATCTATCTCGAAACATAGAAATGTTCGTGTCGCAATGTACATTTAATTCATAATTGTATAATTACACACACACACACACACACACACACACACACACACACACACACACACACACATATATATATATATATATATATATATATATATATAAAAGAAATGATTTATTTCATACTATTTTTAGTATTTATTGCCAAGTGGATAATTCTAAATGAAAATAGAATAATGTTTTTGTTTTTAATACTTTGCAAAATTGATATAGGACAAGAAAGCTAAGATGAACTCGTCCAAATCACCCTAAATTTTCTTAATTCTTTCATTGCTAAAACTGCAATATAGGTAATTATTAAATATTTACAAATTCATTTGATGCACATGTTATTGTGCAGTATTAACAAAAGAACCATTCTATTTTCATTTAGAATTAACCACTTGGCAATAAATACTAAAAAATACAATGAAATACATCATTTTTTAAAACACTAAAAATTATGTCCGTTAGTGTATATTGCATATACTATTTAATTAAAAACAAACTATCTACTCAAATACGAGTATCTATTAAAAATAATGTTCAAACAAATAAATTACTATATATGCGCGTGTGTGTGTGGGTGCGTGTGTGTGTGAGGGTGTGTGTTTATTTGGGAAACAAAAATCATTCTTTAATACTATTGAGAAATATTTTTCCAGCCCATTTACTACCATTCACTGACTTGATCTTCTTCTTCTTCTATGTGCCCTGTCCCTTCAGGACGTAGGTGATCATGGTTCTCCACGTCTCCCTATCCCTGGTGGCTCTTAGTATGTTTTCTCCTGGTACACCGCGCAACCCCCGTTCCGTCATTCACCTGATCTGGCACTGCAAATATGTTATGCGCTGCCTTCCTCTGTCTCTTTTTCCTTCTATCTGGCCTGACAGTATCAGGTTCTCCAAGCTCTCCTTCCTTATTGCATGTCTCAGGAACTTCAGTTGTCTCTTCCTGATGCGCAGTATTAATTTCCTTTTTGTTGCCATTCTTTCCAACACCTCATCGTTGCTTGTCCGCAGCATTCTTCTGTAGAACTACATTTTTGTCCTAATTTTTGATGATATTGTCCAGCATTCACTGCTGTATTGAAATGGTGGGAAAAATTAGCATAGGAAATGTTAGCGTCTTTTTTACTGTTAAAAACATTGATCTTGGTAATTCTTGTAAAATTTTAAAAAGTTTCAGAACTTATTCACGAATAAATTAAATTATTTTAGAAATGATTATCTTAGAAAATTTTTGTCCCAGAAACTTCAGTTGTCTCTTCCTGTAAACTATATCCCAAAAACCGAGCAATGCCCGACTGGAGTTATTTTGAAGAATTTTTAACTCCTTTCCGGCAAACCATTGTTTTCCACTTTTTTAGTCACTGACCATAATCACTACAATTAAATTGAAACGTTTTTGTTTTTTGCTATAAACCTTAATTGGTCATATGTAGTTTCTTTTACTTTTCCCTAATTTTTTTTTCCACACGTGACAAAACATGTGACAAAAAAGTGTGACCATAATCACTACAATTAAAGTGAAACGTTTTTGTTTTTTGCTATAAACCTTAATTGGTCATATGTAGTTTCTTTTACTTTTCCCTAATTTTTTTTTCCACACGTGACAAAAAAGTGTGTACTTTTCTGTCAGTTAAGTGCCATAACTGATACACGCTTTACGTGATCATGTCTCTTTTGAGACATGACTGACTGGGCAGAATATTATCCTGCAGTAGGTTGCCATTGCTTTCTGCGCTAGACTGGTTACCAGCAAAGGCTATAGAACCCAATCTGTCCTGTTATTTAACCCATAACTAGAGGGAAGAGACGGATTAACACCTCTCCCAAGGGTATTTGCGAATAAGTGAATGCAAGGAATTCAACTAGAATTCGAACTCGGCTCCCCGATTTGTCGTTCCGAGCCGATATCCACTGCACCACAGTGCACAATACGCTTCTTTTCTGAACTTAATGATTTTAACAATTGTAAGAAATTTTGTTAATTCTGATGACATTTGGACATTTTTTACATCCATTATCTATCTATCTATCTATCTATGGCGGCACTTTCGAGAACTTTCTTCGAGAATTCTCGAGACCGTCGCCAACAAATATCAAAATATTAATCTACGCCCCTGTTTTTTTCCAAATCTCACCCAACAGAAACAATATTTTCCCAAGCAACAAACATATTAAAACATCCAAGAAAACGGTTAATTTCCATCATTTTAACATCTCATAACACAACGTTGTACTGCACGTGAAAAAAATCTCTTCAAATATGAATTATGACGTTTTTTAAATGTTTAGTAATTCCTCACAAACTTATGAATAATTTATGAGCGTTTTTCTAATAACAAATTTCTTTTTGTTTATAGATCAGTCAGTTAAGTGCCATACGTGATACACACTTGGGCGATCATGTCTCAAAAGAGACATGACTGACTGGGTAGAAGATTATCCCGCAGTAGGCTGCCATTGTTTTCTGTGGTAGACTGGTTGCCAGCCAAGGCTATAGAACCCAATCTGTCCTGTTATTTAACCCATAATTGGAGGGAAGAGACGGATTAATACCTTTCCCAAGGGTATTTGCGCGTAAGTAAATACAATTCAACTGGAATTCGAACTCGGCTCCCCGGTTTCTCGTTCCGAACCGATATCCACTGTACCACAACGCACATCCTCTATTTATAGTTATTTAAAATAAAATGCATTTAATCTCTTTGCCTTGATAAAGTCCATCCCAGGACGAAACGCGTAGGCGAGACAAATATAGTTTTGCTCTTGTCTTCTTCATTTAACCACACTGTTCCTTTCTTCAGATTATAACTCCATATACGTCTGCACATATATATATATATATATATATATATATATATATATATATATATAAAGAGAGAGAGAGAGAGAGAGAGAGAGAGAGAGAGAGAGAATTAATAGGTCCTGGACATAATGGTAAACTGCATCCGGCAGCAAGGCCTTTGATTGGGAGACAGTGAGAAGCATGGGACTACCTCTTAATTGCTGTTGTTCTCAGGCCCACCCTGATCTGGAGTGGTAGCACCTGTTAGGGTCCCAGCTATGGGCAAATAGTTAAACCCCACCAAACTAGGGTCAAAGCACTATGTATCCGGAAAACTGTGTTGCTAAAAATTACTGTTGCCATAACTCACACCCCTGAAGATGACCTCGGAAAGAGGTTGAAAGTACTTGGGTACTTTAAGAAATGCGTGAAAATGATGTCAACGTTACAAATGAATGAAAATGATATGTCAACGTTACAAATGAATGAAAATGATATGTCAATGTTACAGCTCATTTCTGACATCTTTTGATTGTAATACGCAAAAGATTATCTGTGACTATGAACAGATTTTATTAGAAATAAGCAAACATCATATTTGCAATTTATTTAATCTGACATCTTTAAAAGAAAATTTTCTGCCTAAATCCACAAATTTTAATATATATATATATGTAAACTTGTCGTTATACTCGTTTCGAAAAACCCTCCGAGTACATACGCAGAAGGAAAAAATGGTAATAAAAATAGAACGAGCTAAGCACTTGAACATCAGTCAAAGTACGTAGCCTAAGGAAAATAACCCGAGACGAGTAACCTACAACAAAAAGCGCTCAATACGCAAGTAGAGCAAACTAATTAAATAACAAAGCTAGAGAGCCAACGAACCTACAAAGGTTTCACCAAATTGGATTATCAGGAAAAGTTCCAATTTGGTGAAACCTTGGTAGGTTCGTTGGCTCTCTAGCTTTGTTGTTTACCTATATATATATATATATATATATATATATATATATATTTTAATCATTTCATCCCGAGCAAGGCAGAAACGCCACTGATGTGCAGGGGGTTACATAAATGTAAAAAGATTGATTAGAAAAGAGTGAGGAGTACAAGCTAGTTAGAAAGGAACAATAGAAAGCTGAGAAAGCAGGTGCAATGACAGGTACATGGGCGGAGAGAAAGGGAAGGTTATACAGGGGAGGGGAGAGAGCTAGAGGCCAGTGGTTAGTAGGTGAGTATTAACTTTGCTTTTAAATTTCTGGAGGTCGTAGCCGTCAGGAAAGCAAGAATACGGGAGTGAGTTCCACAGGCGGGAAGTGCGAGAGAGGAAGCTGCAGGAGTAGAATTGTCGTCTGCGTTTGGCTAACCTGACTGTGAATGGGTGGGACCCAGTTGCCAGTCTGGTTGAACGGGTAAACACCTGTTGAGGAGGCATCAGTGACTTAAGCTCATCCGAGCAGAATCCATGAAAGTATTTATAGAAGAGACAGAGGGAGGCCACATTTCGACGATGGGAAAGTGGCTGCAGACGAGTCGCCAGATCAGTACCTATCACATTACAGACTCTCCTTTGGAGCTTGTCAAGAACACTGAGGAGAACGGCAGGGGCACCTGACCATAAATGGCAGCAGTACTCCATGCACGGACGGATGGTTGACTTGTATATATGCAGGATGGATTCAGGTGGAAAAAACATCCTGGATCGACATAGTGACCCAATCTTCTTAGCAGTAGATTTTGCTATGGATTCAATATAGTGCTTCCATTTGAGGTCTGAGGACAGGGTAAGTCCGAGAGTGCTACACAAAGTTTACAACACATTGAAAAATGTCGATTTGGTATTTCTAATAGAGTTAGATTAATTAAACGTTTACGACTCGTAGAATATATATTTTGGTATTCAGTCAGCTAATCAGATTCTTTTTAAAACTCCAGAAAATTATCCCACGATGAAAACAGATATTTAGTGAATCAAAAGTTTACGACGCATAATTTATAATGGCTTTTTTTTTTACAAAAGTGTTCAAATTTTTCGAGAATGTTCCAAATTAGGATGGGTTGTTTTTTAGAACGTTACAGATGAATTTTATGATTACTTTTAAAAATGATTAAAAGTACTGCGCCATTCTTTTTCTATCAACCGCTCTTTAAACATTGACAAAATGTGGAAAAGCAAAATCATTGATCAAGATATTTGTAAAGGTATTGTTGACCTTCATAGAAATGGGCTTGGTTACAGGAAGATATCTAGTCAGTTAAATGTACCATTGAGTTCAATTGGTACGATAGTTCGTTACTGGAAAACGTGTCATTCCATAAAAGCTCTGGTTGTCCTAGAAAGGTAACGGAACGTACGGCAAGATTATTGGCGAGAAAAGTTGGCAACAAGTTCCGAGTTACGCCTAAAGAACTTCAGGGAGGACTAGAAGTAAGTGGAGTAAAAGTGAATACAGCTACAATTAGTGATTTACTTCATCGATATAACATCTTTTCAAGGACTCCAAGGAAAAAAAAACGAAAAAGAAAAAAAGAAACACTTCTTAAGCGAAAACATGTTCTTGCTAGACTGGATTTTGCAAACAAACATTGTATTAAACCAAAACAGCATTTTGGGAAAATGGACTTTGATCAGATGAAATGAAAATTAAACGTTTTGGCAGAAATGCTGTGGCAAAGGTCTGGAGAAAAAAGGCACTGAATATTCGCTGAAAGAATACTATCCCAACAAAATAATTTGGAGGCTGATTTATTATAATCGGTGCCTAAAATATAGATGATTTTCTACGCGCCGCTTAGCTCTGGCACAAGACCGAATGTATGGGGCACCTAGTGAGGATCGAATTCACTACTCAGTTATAATTGGTTCTAGCGAGACAAGCTTGCTAACCATTAAACCACGCCGAGGTGTCCATAGTGCCAAAAATATAGGGAACATTAAAATTATAAAAGGGAGGATGAACGAAACATATTATAGGGATTTTGTATTTATTTCTGAGATGAGTAATTTTCAATAATCTTGGAATCATTTCGAACTTTTGTTCTCATCTTGGTTGATATCGGTGTTATAACAGACACAACATTTCGACCAAGTACCCACTGGTCAATCTATGGACACCTGATGATGTATATATAGTGAATGGGAACAGTGTGCAAGTGAAACACGTTGAGAGGAAGGCCACTAAACGGTGAACATTCTCTCCTGACGACCCCAATTTAAATATAAATTCGAAAGGAACACATTAAAAGAGAATGAGGCGATTTACACATGATCAAAATTATAAGACCAGGGGTATAAATTGTTAGATCTATGGCAATTCCAATGTTTTTAGTTCAGTTAGAGATCAGCAATCACTGCGTAAAGGTGTTACCATGCCTAAAGCAAGCAAACTTACCAAAGTTGAGCGTTCTCAAATTCTAGAATTCCATAAGCAAGATTTGTCACAGCGGGCGATCGCAGCTAAGGTAAATCGCAGTAAAACTGTAATTTGCAACTTTCTAAAGAACAGTGAGAATTATGGAAAAGCAAAATCCTCTGGTAGGCCCCAAAACATTTCTCCTGCATTGAGTAGGAGAATAAGACGGGTTGTTATGAAAGACGGGGGACTTTCTTCTAGTCAAATTAAGGCAGTCACAGATGCTGATTGCAGTCCCGTAACCATCAGACGACACTTAAGACAAAAAGGCATGGTAAATAAAAAGCATAAACAAATTCCTCGGCTGCTTCCACGTCACAAGTTGGACCGCTTAAAGTTTGGTCGTGAATACCAAACATGGGATGTTGAGAAGTGGAAGAAAGTCCTGTTTTCTGATGAGAAATAATTCAATCTCGATGGTCCTGATGGATTCCAACGATATTGGTATAACAAAAACATGCCTCCTGAAATTTTCTGCGCACGTCATAGTGGTGGAGGGTCTCTAATGGTATGGGGTGCCTTTTCTTACAGAGGGACAATGGAGCTCCAGGTGATGCAGGGTCGTCAGAGAGCGGCTGGTTGTGTTAACATGCTACAAAAAGCATCTCTGATGACGGAGAGCCATCGTTTGTGTGGGGATGGATGGTTATTCTAACAGGATAATGCTGCAATCCATGCTGCAAGACGGACCTTGACCTTTCTACAAGAAAATGGGTCCAACTCTTGGGACATCCTGCATGCTCACCGGACTTGAACCCAATTGAAAATTTTTGGGGATGGATGACAAGAGATGTTTATCGAAATGGCAAACAATATTCAACAAAAAATGAACTTTGTGAAGCCATCTTCAGAAGCTGGAGCAACATCCCCCGCACCTTAATGGAAACGCTTATTTCTAGCATGCCCGACAGAATGTTTGAAGTCATCAAAAGCAGTGGAGGTAGACTTCATTATTAAATTTGGTTGTTGAATATTTTCATACACTTTTTGTACAATTTCGTAGAATTTTTGTCTCTGGTCTTATAATTTTGATCATGTGTAAATCGCCTCATTTTATAAAAATGTAAATTTCTAAATAAAATGTTTGGAATGTAACTTTTTGTTTCCATAACCTTTTAGATTGTAGTATTGGTAACCTTAAGTGGGAGGAGTTTAAAATCTATCTGTAAAAAAAAATTTCTTTTTAAAGATTTTTAAGTGGTCTTAAATTTTTGATCGGGAGTATATATATATATGTGTGTGTGTGTGTGTGTCTGTGTGTGTGTGTGTGTGTGTGTGTGCGCGCGCACGCAAGCAAACGCGTGCACTGTCGATCACGCACACGCACACGCATGAATACATACACGCACAATGAAAAAAGAAGAACCCACCCTACACCAAGAAAATTGGATAAATCATTTTTGAAAATTAATATAAAAATAACGAAAATCACAAAATAACAAGTAATTTCTGATATTTCCTGATGAGCAGACGTAGTGACTGGAGAAACGTCCGTCTGAGAAATTCTGGAGTCAAGATTTTGAATAAAACTTTAATTATCTAAGTGACAACTTTTAAATTTAACGTTTATTTCGTTGCATACGATAGACAATGAAAATCTAATTATTTTTTTTTTCCACCATTATTACATTTTTCCGTTTGCATGGAGTCAGTCAGTTAAGTGCCATACGTGATACACTCTTTGGGCGATCATGTCTCGAAAGAGACATGACTGACTGGGTAGAAGATTATCCCGCAGTAGGTTGCCATTGCTTTCTGCGGTAGACTGGTTGCCAGCCAAGGCTATAGAACCCAATCTGTCCTATTATTTGACTCATAGCTAGAGGGAAGAGAGATGCATTATATTATTACGTAGTAATTAGTGGGGAATCAATTCATTACTTCATAACAATAGAAAACTGATCCCCCACTTTATGACCAGTAGAAGCCTTAATCGTGATTCCAACTATTATATTCAGTCAGTCATTTAAGTGCCATACGTGATACATGCTTGGGTGATCATGTCTCGGAACAGTCATGACTGACTGGGCAGAAGATTATCCCGCTTTCTGCGGTAGACTGGTTGCTGACCAAGGCTATAGAACCCAATCTGTCCTGTTATTTAACCCATAACTGGAAGGAATAGACGGATTAATACTTTTCCTAAGGGTATTTGCGCGTAAGTGTAATGCAATGAATTCGGTTGGAATTCGAACTCGGCTCCCCGATTTCTCGTTCCGAGCCGATATCCACTGCACCACAACGCACATTTCTTGGAATAAGAGAATAAAAAAAATTTTCTGTTTTGTCCAGTGTCTCAAGCGCTTTTGACCACTTTTTTTAGCCATTTTAAGCAGTTAGTTGTTAATTTCTCGTAATGTTTGACTGTACAAGAGGTTTTTTTTATGTTGTTTTGAATATTATTAGGAACGTTAATTCTGAGCTTCCTGTGTTGAGCTCGGCTGGAATTCAAATAAGCGTCTTTCAATTGTTTTAAAAATAAGCTTTCTCTACCCCATTATCACTGCTGAATAAGGTGAGGTTGATAGCAGGATCGATATATACAAGACCTGTTTTTTTTTTGTTTTTTTTTTTAACAGCAATATGTCTTTAGCAGTTGGATTTATACAGAATTTTCTGTTTTCGAACAGAATTTTCTTTAACGGATTTTATAAATCTTGGGTGGCTAGAAGTTCTTTTTTTTTATAGTGCTATTTTCCTGATAAATGGCATCTGAGACGTCTAATTAAGGAGTTAGTAAGTGTGTCCAATATAGGCAATTGATTTATGACAAGAAACACAGTCTTGTATTGGGCAGTAAAATTCATCTAAATTTATTTATAAATGGAACTTTGTGTGTGTGTGTGTGTGTGTGTGTGTGTGTGTCCGTTACCTATAGACTCCGAAACGGCTGAACCGATTTTCTTGAAAATTTACACAGTTGTACTATAAGCGTCTGCGAGTGTTCTTAGCTAGGTTTTGTATCGAGGTAACCCCGATAAATATCGAAAATCGATAATCGAAAAAATCGGGTTATAGAAGGAGTAGTCCGATTTTAATCAAATTTGATACACTCATAGACAAAGACATAAGAAACGATATTCAGAAGTTTCAAGGTTGCAGTTCTTACAATAGTGCAGAAATTATAGTGCAGATTATATATATAAAGGCAAGATGTTTGTGTCTTTATCTGTTTATCTCTCTGTCTGTCCATTATACAAATCCACAATTTTTATCCGATTCTCACCAAACTTCACACAAATATTCTTTAGGCTGAGTATGAGCTCCAGGACCATGGATTAGTTTTAAAGCTTTTGTTATGTTGTGTGCAACAGAAATAGTTTCCTAAATAATCACAAACAACGGAAATAAGTAAATGAAATATATTACCGTAAAATAGTATGTACAACAGAGTTATTAGTAGAGTACAGGAACAATCGATTAGTAAAGTAATAAGACGTAGAGTCTGTGTATGGTACACTTCCGGAAGTACTCGACTGACTTGGTATCGAGATGAATGGTCAATGTTTACGCAATCCAATGCTCAGCGCACAACCACTACACCGAGGTCTTTCTGCTACCACTTTATATAGTGGTAGGAACAGTCCATTATAAGAACAAAGGTGGAGAGCGCCCTAACAGCTTTCATTACACCCGAGCAACGCCGGGCTATACTGCCAGTATACTATATTTGTCATTACTAGTTTGGATTTGATGGGGTTATTTTGATAAAGGTTTGGGGTATTTTTCATTTTCTGTAATTAATTATAAGCTTTACATCTTTTTCAGAATTTACGACAGAAATATGGTGTTTAATGATTGTTCGTATAGAGAGTTCGTTCTGCTTGTAATTATTGTCCATCTGTTTGCAATAAAATATATTGATGTTGTGTGGTATTTTATTACTTGTGTCATGGATATGTTGTAAGAATAATTTTATTTGTTTATCAATAATTTATTTGGGGAAGTTATTGATGACTAATGTTTGTTTTATATTTTTTATGCTTCCCTGAATAACATTCTCTGGAAAGAGTAATTTTGGTGTCTTCTGTTTAGGACGTTATTTACCACCACTAGTTTGTATCTTACCGGACATTGGCTACTATTGTTTTGAAGACAAGAGTTCGAGCTGGTTTTGTTTTTGTACGGCAAATTAATGATAATTATAGACTTGAGTCCCACATCAACGTCATGGAAAGAGATATTATGAACCATGACCGTGTATGTAAATTTCAGCGTGCAGTTTTTTTTTCAATATCAACGTAGAGAGAACGGATTTATTTAGTTACTAGCCGTATAGCCCGGCGTTGCTCGGATGTAATGAAAGCTTTAAAACTAATCCATGGTCCTGGAGCTCAGACTCTTTGGACGTTGGCACGAAAGACTAAAAAGCAATAGTTGTTTCCAGTTAAAGCGAAACCGTAGACTGAAAGGAAAATGAATGGATGTAAGTCAAATTTTGAAGTTTGGTGAGAAACGGATAAAAATTGTGGATTTGTATAAAGGGCATACAAACAGATAAACAAACTGAAAAAAAATGAATGGATGTAAGTCAAATTTTGATTTCCTGCTATCGATATCAAATAAGGTTTTTTCGTCGTAAACTGAATTTTGAAGGCTAAATAAGTCCTCTGAGTAAATGGTATCATGGCTGAGACTAAGAACTACAATTATACCTTTATAACAATTATACAATTATAACCCGAAGCAAAAACTAAAATAAAGGGCTGAAAAAATGCAGACATACAGATATATATATATATATTCGATTTTATGCATTATTGTAAGAACTGCAACCTTGAAAATTCTGAATATCGTTTCTTATGTCTTTGTCTATGAGTGTATCAGATTTGATTAAAATCGGACAACTTCTTCTATAAGCTGATTTTTTCGATTATAGATTTTCGATATTTATCTGGGGTACCTTGTCACAAAACCTAGCTAAGAACACTCGCAGACGCTTATAGTACAACTGTGTAAATTTTCAAGAAAATCGGTTCAGCCATTTCGGAGTCTATAGGTAACGGATACATACAGACACACACACACACACACACACACATACACACATACACACACACACAGAGACAAAGTTCCATTTATAAATAAGTTTAGATCTTTATTTTTTTTATCAAAACGAAAATGTCAACAACGTACTTTGTGCAGATTTGGGGTTTGTTAATTGTTTCAAACACTTAGTTTTCTATAAGTGACATGCAAATTAATGTGTGTGTGTGTGTGTGTGTGTGTGTGTGTGTGTGTGTGTGTGTGTGTGTTGACAACAATTGCTCATTGATACAAGCTTAGTTGACGAACATGAAAAGTATGTCATTTCATTTTTCTACAATTTGGACTATTCTTTCTGGTTTCAGAGGAGAATCTGAATGCAAATTTATGAATGTTTTGTCTTTTATAAGCCTATTTTCAAAGGATTTTGTGTGTTGTTAGGGGTGTATTTACCAGCGTGCAGGATTTCCTCAGTGTTTTTGATGGTTGCGTTGGGAAGTCACAGATCATGAAAAAAATTAAAAAAACCCGACTCCATAGAACGACACGTAACGACGCGATCGGCATGCAAACTGTCATCGCGTGAAGATGCGGAACTCAAAACCCAGCGAAAATAAACAAAAGCCATAGACATTGAAGTAACCTTAACAACACAAAAATTAAACACTTTGGTACTCAAATAAAAGACAATTTATGGTCAATTTAAATTAGGCAATTTCTGATCATATTTTCCGAGGAAACCAGAACAATGGTACGCTTATCATCAAACAAACAGTCATCCACCCTACATATATATATATATATAGTTATTGCAAATCGCCTGAAGACACCACTCATGGTAGAAACCTAGATTACGTAATAACTCGTTTACAAATTGAAAATATTCAAAAGTTCTACACTATAATTGTATTGAACACTTTTAATATAAATATGCCCTGGTCTAATTCTTATTATGACCAGAAACTAAGAAATGAAACAATATATATATATAAACCATTTAGTGAGTGAGAGAGAGAGAGAGAGAGAGAGAGAGAGAGAGAGAGAGAGAGAGAGAGAGAGAATAATAACTCGTATATGTAGTAAAATAACACGTGTAAACAGACAGATCAAAAACGTCATTGTGACCGAGGGTTTGAAGGTATTGACTTTATGCAAACTGCTGACATATATATATATATATATATATATATATATATATATATATATATATTCTTATCAATGCTCTATCTGCACCCCAATGTAGAGTACTTAATGATAAAAACCTGCTTGCCAAAATACATTTTATCAGTGATAAGCGGTGAAAAATGAAGATCTTGGTGCTAAATACTATCACAATTAAACACCACACACACATACACACACACACACACACACACACACACATATATATATATATATATATATATATATATATAGGCTTCATGATATTAAGCCCTTTAACACATAAATATAGTATATCCAAACCTATTTTAATATATATATATATATATATGCTTTATGATATTAAGCCCTTTAACACATAAATATAGTATATCCAAACCTATTTTAATCATATATATATATATATATATATATATATATATAGGCTTTATGATATTAAGCCCTTTAACACATAAATATAGTATATCCAAACCTATTTTAATCATATATATATATATATATATTTTATTTTTCTTTAATCCGAAGTGGAAGAGTAGGAAGGTCAATTCCAAGAACCTGATCCTAATCAATATTAAAAATTTTTAACATTAAAAAGTGATGCAGGCAGAGAGCTCAATGTATTAAGAATACAGAGCCAATATAAATTAGAGAAAATTTTCAAAATTCAAAGGTGTCGGATGTACATTTCGACATAGGATCTCTAATAGAGACTCTACATCACGTCAGCGACATTGTTTTTCCAAATGGCGAAGGCCCTGAGTTAGAGTGTGGAGAGGGGTTTTTGGTTAACAACGGTCACAAAGTGGGAAAGGGACAGAGCTGGTAGTCGCGGGGTGACTAGATGTTAGAATATAAATTAAAAGGATTCAATTTAAGTTTTAATCTTAATTTTACCCTAACGTTAACCTTAAAAAGTATTTTAACCCCACTACCTTCCTATCCCAAGCTCCTTTAATTGCCTATCTTTAGAAAATATGGATTCTTTTACTAAACCCCTTTTTCCTTGGTTAACACATATATGTATATATATTTTTTTTTCTCTAACATTTTTTTCTCTAATATTTTTTCTCTAATAATTTTTAAACTGATAACTTCCTGTAATTGGCATTTAGCTCGCTTCTACCTAAAAGGTTTAATCAAATAAACTTTAAAAAAATTTTAATATCTTATATTGAAACCCATTCCTTCTTCAACTATTAAAGTTATTGAAAATAGCCTGAAGACACCACTCATGGTAGGAACCTAGGTCGCGTAATAACTCGTTTACAAATGGACAATATTCAAAAGTTTCACAATATACTTGTATTGAACACTTTTAATACAAATGTGCATTTTATTATGACCAAAAACTATGTAATTAAACAATATATATATATATATATATATATATATATATATTATTAGTGGTATATTTGGAACACATTTGTCTTGTGCTACCATATTATGGCTTTCTGCTTTTCCCTTAAGAACACTGCTTCCAAACCATTTATTATTATTATTATTATTATTATTATTATTATTATTATTATTATTCAGCGCAGGTGTCAATGGAAATTATATTTTATATAATTCGTTTGAAGCGTCTTCCGAGAGGCTCAGCTTTCATTGTTAGTTAATGTTATTAAAACGCCTCTGCATTTATTACAAAAGGGAATAGGATTGATGAGATGAAAAATAAGCTATACTGATGAACTCAAATGTGTAAACATGGTCCTTTTATGAATTCATTTTTGGTCAAAGTCCCTGTTTTACCCGCTTCGTCTTAAGTTCATAGTTACGTCTTTCTTTCTACTGCAGGCTAAGACAAAAGGAAATCTTCTCGAGATAGGATATCACATCTATATTATTAAAAGAAAGCCGATTCTCTGTCCGTCACCCCGCTGTCGGCTGAGGCTATAGAATACATCGACTGTACCTTTGGAGTGGGATAAGGTCCCCATCTGAATTTGTTGTGCTGTGTATGAAGATAAACTACACCCGACAGCAAAGCATTTGATGGGGAGATTGGAGGCTTTGAGAATCGTGGAACCGCCCCTTAATTACTGTTATTCCTAAGTCTACCTTGATGTGGTCGCACCTTTTAGGGTTCCAGCCACAGATGAACCACCTTCACAGAGATAAAAAAAAATCTAGGAAAATATAAAATACATTTTCATAGTAAAATTACCAACAAACTTTTATAGCAAAATAACCAGCAATTCATTTTATGCAAAATGACCTATAGTATATTTTATACTAGAATTACCAACAATACATTTTATACTGTTTAATTGTTCGGACTATTGTTCTTCTCTTTATTGCCATTATGACGACGTTTTGGCCGTTGTATGCTCCAGCCTTCTTCAGGTACCAGAAATTACGAACCAAACCCTTTATTACGATCACTGGAGTATATCATTCTAATTTTCTATTACCTAAAGAAGGCCGTAGCGTACAACGGCCGAAACGTCGTAATAATGACAATAAAGATGAGGACAATATTTTAAACAATATAAATCTCACAAGTATACACAAATACATGTTACTAACTATATATTTTATAGAAAAATGATAATTAGTACATGTTATAGCAAAATTGAAGAGATAACATACATAGGTAAAAAAAATAAAAAAAGATAAAATAAAACAATTTGCCATGATTAATCTCAATTCTTGTGAGAAGGAACAGATTTTTCTTCCTTGTTTGATTTTGTAAGATTATTTGTAAAAAGAAAGCAGTTAATTAACTATACTTTAATTATGAATTGATGTCATTCCCTTAAAATGCAACTTCTACGCCATCAGCTTCTTTTCTCACACTCTTCGCCTGTGGAATTCCCTTCCGTATACTTGCTTTCCCGACAGCTACAATCCCCAATAATTTAAATGTATGGTCAATTGTCATCTCCTATCTCCCTGACTCACATCCTTTCCCTCATGTTCTCTTCACTCTACTCTCATCAGCCCTCTTCACACCAGTGTTCTTATCCTTCTCTTACCCATTCCCTGATACCCCCTGTAACTTGTTTCTCTTTCTCATCATTCTCCTCTTATGTAACACCCTGCACACCAGTGGCAGTAAAACTGCCTTGCTTGGATGAAATGATTATGAAAAAAAAAGTAAAATTTAATTATAAAATTTGAATTTTCATATTTATAATTCGGCATTGAACTCATAACATGGAGATGTTGATATACCGCTAAACAAAAAAGACCTACTAAATCTGTCCGTCATACACTGTCTATGGGTGACGTCTTATGCTTATATATTAATATACATTTACGCACGACTCATAGATTCATGCATTATGCAATCATCATCGTAAATGCATATATGTATACTTACTTACACACACACACACACACACACACACACACACACATATATATATATATATATATATATTGCTGATACAATGGAACAACATATAGTATCTCGCAAATTCGATTCTAGAGATTACTAGCGGTTCAGCAAGTGTGTGCTGAACAACAGAAACATCCCAATTTCTCACATTTACAATAGTCAAAGTTGAATGCTTTGTTCGTAAATTCTCTTCCAACTCCACATTTAACTCGTCTGGAGTAACCACACCCGATTTCACACGTAGAAGGATATACGCATAACACAGTCTCTGGTCTCGGGCATCATTCCTAAATTAAACTTCTATAATATAAGCAGAGCTAATGGAATCCCAGTCATCGTCCTAAAGAAATGTGCCCCTGAGCTGACTTCAGTCCTCTCTAAACTCTACAACTATTGTCTATCTGATTCCTGCTTTCTACTTTTATGAAGTTCTCATATATAGTTCCTGCTTTTAAGAACACTGATGAGCCCTCTGGCCCCTCTAATTATCGTCTTTTTAGCTCTTACCGCATTTTGGTAAAGTATTCGAGGCTCTAAACCAATGATTCTCAACCACTGTACCGCGGCACATTAGTGTGCCGCGGAATGGTTACTGGTGTGCCGCGAAGAGATAATAGGTGGAAGACATTTAATGTCATTTTGTTTAATGAAGACATTTAATTTCTTAATCAAGATGACAGCGCGCAATTTAAAATTGCTGAATTTCAGGAATCTAAACAATTCGCGCATAATAATTGGTAAGAGTTGTTATGCTTTATATCACCTATACATCTCGTTTACAATATTAACAGATTCTTTGTAGGTATTTCTTATTTAATATTTAGGTGTTGTGAATTTAGGTTTTAATGGGAAAAATAAAAAACATGATTAAATATGATAAAAATTCTCTTTGAGTTATTTTTTCAATTTTAGATTCAATTCACCTTTAATTATGGCCAAGTTTCTCAAAAGAAAAGTCGATGGTGACAAGAATAATTCCACAACTTCATTGAAAAAAACAAACGTTCATCGGTTGTATAGTGATTATTACTTGAAATTTGGGTTTCACTAGACTGGAGATACACAGATTCCTTTTCCGCTGTGTGTTGTGGGTGGCCAAACGCTGTCTAATGAAGCAATGGTTCCAAGTAAGATGAAAAGACATCTTACTACAAAACATCCTAACCTTCAAACTAAAAATGTCGATTATTTTCCAATGGGTGTTAGAATAAAAAAAAAGCCTTTATGAGTAGAAAATATTCATTTTTTGTGATAGGTGTGCCGCGAAAAGTTAAAGAGCTCAATAGTGGGATGTGATGTAAAAACGTTTGGGAACCACTGCTCTAAACAATGCTGAAGTGGTTTAGCATCTCACCACACACGATCTACTCTCTGGCAAACAATATGGCTTCCGCTTTGCCAGGTTTACCGCTGAAGTGCTAACAGCCATCCCAGAATATGTACATCAGGCTCTTAAAAATAATGGCGAAGTTTGAGCTGTTGCTCTAGATTTAGGTGTATGTTGGACGGTAACGTTAGACAATATACACTACCGGCCATAATTATCAGGCCACCCCAGTTTTTTTAAAAAGAAATGAGGTATTTCATACTCTTTTTAGTATTTGTTGCCAAGTGGATCATTCTAAATGAAAATGGAATGGTCTTTTGTTATTATTACTTTGCAAAATTTTACAAGGCAAAGAAGCAAAGATGAACTCGTCCGAATCGCCCTAAATTTTCTTCATTCTTTCATTGATAAAACTGCAATATAAATAATTATCAAATATTTATAAATTCATTTAATGCACATATTATTGTGGAGTATTAACAAAAGAACCATTCTAACTTCATTTACAATTATTCACGAACACTGGGTTGGCCTAATAATTATGGCCGGTAGTATATATATATATATATATATATATCGGTCATAATGATTAGGCCACCCCAGTTTTTTTTACTGATGTATTTCATAATATTTTAGTATTTACTGCCAAGTGGTTAATTCTAAATGAAAATAGAATGGTTCTTTGGATGAGTGACAGCCAGAAAGTTTTTGCTTCGGCCAGCAAATAAGAAAATGAGACTAGCATATGGAAGAGAGCAAAACACTGGGCACCAGAACAGTGGTAAAAGTGTTGTGGACCGATGAGTCAAACAGTTCGAACAGTTTTGGAGTAAAAGGAGGGTGTACGTGCGGAGGGGTGAAACATGAGTGTGTACAGTCATCGATGAAACATCGTGGTGCATCCTATATGGTTTGGTGCTGTTTTGCAGGCACGAGTTCAGGTGACTTATTTGAAGTAAAGGGGACTATGAAGAAAGAACAGTACCATTCGATCTTACAGAGATATGCAATTCCATCTGGATTGCATATTGTGGGTCAAAATTTCATCCTCCAGCTACAGGATAACAACCCAAAACATACTTTTAAAAAATGATGTATTTTCTACTATTTTTAGTATTTATTGCCAAATAGATAATTCTAAATGAAAATAATGGTTCTTTGGACGAGTGGCTGCCTTTGCTTCAGCCAGCCAATAAGAAGAAGAGACTAGCGTGGGGAAGAGAGCACAAAAACTGGACACCAGAACAGTGGTCAAAAGTGTTGCAGACTGATGAGTCTAAGTTCGAACTGTTTGGGAGTAAAAGGAGGGTGTACATGTGGAGGAGGGTTGGGGAGCAAGTAAAAGCTGAGTGTGTACAGTCATTGATGAAACATTGTCTCAGATCCTGCAAGGTTTGTGGCTGTGTTGCGGGCACAAGTTCAGGTGACTTGGTTGAAATAAAGGGGACTATGAAGAAAGAACAGTACCATCCAATCTTACAGAGATATGCAATTCCATCTGGATTGCGTATTGTGGGTCAAAATTTCATCCTCCAGCAGGTTTATGACCAATAAAATACTTCTAAATTGTGCCAAAATTATTTAAAATTAAAAGAAACTGCTGGAGTGTTAAAAGTTATGTGTTGGCCACCTCAGTCACCAGATCTCTCACCAATTGAACTTTCTTGGGATGAGTTAGACAGGAAAAGTAAGACGAAGCAGCGTAGTAATGTTCAGGATTTAGTTAGGTGTCTAAAGGATACCTGGAGTGAGTTGTCGGAGGACTATTTTAAAAAACTTGTGGCAAGAATGCTCAGAGTGTGTGCAGCCATTGTGAAGGCAAAAAGAGGTTATTTTGATGCAACTGCAGTATAGGTAATTATTAAATATTTATAAATTCATTTGATGCACATGTTATTGTGCAGTATTCACTTCACTGTATATATATATATATTTTTTTTAATCATTTCACCCCGAGCAAGGCGGAAATGCCACTGATGTGCAGGGGGCTACATAAATGTAAAAAGATTAATTAGAAAAGAGTGAGGAGTACAAACTAGTTAGAAAGGAACAATAGAAAGCTGAGAAAACAGGTGCGATGACAGATACATGGGTGGAGAGAATGTGGGAGGAATAATTTGGACGGTAGAGTGTGTAATAGTGCATGTGCGTGTTTATGTAGAAACACTTGTCTCTCTGGTTTGTACATGAACGTTAATTAATATAAATGTATATGGGCATGAATTTGAAAATAAGTTGCATGAGATTCCGAAGTCTTTTTGAGGCTTTTGTTGAATCCAAAGACAATTTTATTGAATAAATTTACTCTTTAGTATTTCAATATACTTTTGTGTAATTATGGTAAAATAGAAACCTGTTAAAATGAGACATGAGAATTATTTTCATTTTTATCTAATTTAGACGACATTGCATTGATATATGTGTAACTATAAACAATTATAATATATATATATATATATATATATATATATATATATATATATATATATATATTATAATTTAAAACAGGAAATAACATATTACATTGCATTTGACTACATGGTTTTGTTGTCATTTCGCGCCATCCCGCGGTGTGACGTCATAAAACCGCATCGCAAACTTAAGAACTGCGTTTATTATTTTTGGTAACTATTGCCGTTGCCAAGCGGAGTTTTATGTCAACACAAAATAAAATCGTCGGTGATGGTGGATTTTATAATATTTCAGTTTATACAACCTCTCTGAAGATGGCTCATATGAGCCGAAAGCTTAGAAGAAAACCAATAAATAATTATCCAAATGGAGAATTTTTGTCTTTATTTTCAACTGAAATTAAAGCAAAAATACGACGTTTAGAACGGCTCATGATTAAACATAATAGACATTCATTGTCTCTTATATTTAATAGCATATGTTTAGAATATATATATATATATATATATATATATATATATTATTTTTGATCGATACTCATATTTAAGTAGATATTCTGTTTTTAATTAAACAGTATTATATATTTATATATACTGGCCTGATTATTTACGATAGATTTTTATCGTAAAAAATAATAAATTTCTACTCCAATAGCTTCTTTTCTAGCACTTCCCGCCTGTGGAATTCCCTTCCGCATGCTTGCTTCCCCGACGGCTACAACCTCTAGGAGTTTAAATGTAAGGTCAATAGACACCTCTTATCACACTAACTCGCACCCATTCTGTCCAACACTCTTCCTATGGACCTCCTAACTCGCCTATCACCCTCCCTCTGACATTTCCTATACCCAATCCCTCTATGTAACCCCCTGCGCTATAGTGGCAGTGGAATGCCTTGCTTGGGGTGATATGATTTTAAAAAAATAATAATTTTTATCGTAAATAAATAAAAAAAAATTATCGATCAAAAATATTGTTCAAACAAATAATTTTAAATTGTCGGTTGTTTATAACTAAATTTCGTTAATCTTCGTTAATATATATATATATATATATATATATATATATATATATATAATGATTGCTTAATTATTTAGTTTTGGGTCATAATGAAATTAGACCAGTACAGTACACAGTTGCATTAAAAAGTGTTCAATACAATTATATTGTAGAACTTTTGAACATTCTTCATTTGTAAACGAGTTATTACGTGACCTAGGTTTCTACCATGTGGTGTCTTCAGGCTGTATGCAATAACTGATTTTAACCGGGTTTTTTTTACCGTTTTTTTTTTGTCGTTTTTTTAACGTTTTTTTTATTCTAATGGGGAATTTTTGAACGCACAATTTTCAAAATTAGAAGAAATTCTAACGTTTTCATCCATGATTGTATGACCCTGTATTCTGTTCTTTCATTCAATAATTCATTTTTGTTTGGAAATAACGTAATCGCTAACCTTTCTACCGAGCACAGTCTATTTTGCCACCATATGTATATAGTGTTAAATTGTAATAATGCTTTTTTTTAATCATTTCACCCCAAGCATGAAGTGTTTGAGAGAATGAGTGTGAGTTAGCGTGTTAGGAGGTGTCTATTTACCTTACATTTAAACGTCTGGAGATTGCAGCCATTGCTGTTTCATTTTTTTTCAATAGTTTATTTATAGAAAGGCATTTTAGGCAAGCATGTTTTTGTCATAAAGAATTCGAGTGCGTTAATAGAATTCATGTAGAGAAAGTTGTTAACTGATCTGTGTTATTTCAGTCATGCCTACTTCGAAGTTTCATGAAGACATTATGATGTTTTCACTCTTCAGGGTTTTTCTTTTTAATAACACTGCTTAGCTAAGTGACAAATTAATTCTAATATATATATATATATATATATATATATATATATATATATATATATATATAATAATATATATATATAATTCTAATATATATATATATATATATATATATATATATTCCGTTCTCTCGTTTTCTGCGCCTATGGCTTAGGTAGCAGAGATTCCAACTGACACCAATTCGGTCGAGTTTCTATCTCGGCCAGAAGCAAGTGGATGTCTAGCCACAATGATGAGCTGTGCTACAGCGAAACCGGCTTGTATGTAGATGACAAATATATATATGTATATTGTGCATTTTGACAGCATTCTTTCTGTTATGCATGTTTCATTTAAGATAAGTGACAAGGCCCTGGAATTAAACCTTTTTATACTTACAAGAGATTTCATTTCTGGACATAAAACGAGTAAGAACAGTCCAGATGATCCTTGGATTCAAGTGCTTTCAATTAATCTGTCAGACATTATCAAAGTTTTTTTTTTATTTGTTTGTTTGTCTGAATACGGAGATGTTTTTTTTTAAAGCAACATAAATGTTTTAATTCTCGAACACAGTCTGCATATTGTGGCCGTGTTTATAATTAATATTAAGTGTTCTTTTCGAAACGTTCGGACTCAAAGATCATTTCGGTTTACACATTCTATATCCCAAAAAGAAACAAAAATATAAAAAAATTCACTGTAGTGCCTCTTTAGTCATCTTCCATAAAACCTGTATAAGCGCGCGAACACACACGCATGCACGCACACACACACACACACACATACGCACGCACGCACACACACACACACACACACACACACACACACACACACGCACACAAACACGCACACACACACGCACACATATCTATATAGGATTATTACAAGTATACAATTTACGAATTATATGTATACAATACGAATTATATATATATATATATATATATATATATACATATAAAACAATAAATTTATTTTTAAACTCGTCTCGAAAAACCCACCGAGTATAAATGTGGAGGGGAAAACATAGAAACAAAAAAGAAACGAACTAAGTACTTGAACATTAGTCAAAGTACTCGTCGAAAGAAAAAAAAACCGAAACGAGAACCCTAACATGTAAATCGCTGAAAACAATAGCAGAGCAAACAAATAAATATGAATCTAGCCTAGAGCCAACGGACCTACCTATGTTTCACCTAACGGATCGTCAGCTCATCATATATATATATTCAAGAATTTAATTTGTTCCTAGAAGCTGATCCGAAATGTTCGTAAATCGAAAGTATTTTCCCCATAGTAATCGATGTAAAATGAATTAATTCGTTACGGAAGGCCTTTCGTGACTCGAAGTGTTCTTAAACCGAAACTATTTTCCCCATAATCATCAATGTAAAATAGAATAAACCGTTCCTAAAGACCGTTAGTAATTCGAAATGTTCGTAAACCGAAACATTTACTCATTGTCATCAATGCAAAATGGATTAATCCGTTCCTAAAGGCCTTTCTTGACCCGAAATGTTCGTAAACCGACGCTATCTATAGTGTCATCAATGTAAAATGGATTAATCCATTTCTAGACTCCAGATGAATGTTTATTTAAACTTTTACAAAAGTACTTTATGGACAAGTTCATATACTCCCCACCTTTGCAACTGTCATCACACCTGTATTCCCATCATTCTCTTGCTCCTTTCTAACAGGTTCATCTTTCTCTTCACTCTCTTCTAATTAATCTTTTTACTCTTATGTAGCCCTCTGTACATCAGTGGCATTACCGCCTTGCTCGAGGTGATACGATTCAAAAAACAAAAAACAAAAACTAAAAAAAACACAAAAAGCAAAAAAAACAAAAAATAAAGGCAATGAAAATTCAGAACTTTCCTTCTCCTAGACCGATTGTCAACCAAGGCTATAGAACCCTGTCTGTCCTACTATTTACCGACAGCATGGTGGGTGGTGAGAGAAAAGATGGATTCATACCTTTCCCGAGGGTATTTTCACATATTTGACTATAACGACACAACGGTAATTCCTCTATCCGAGTCGCAATAAAATATAGACGAAAACTTAAATTAATTTTATTTTAAAAGTACGGACGGCGTAAATGGAAGGATGTTGAGGATTGGGGAGGGAAAAGATGTAACTGTTTGGAAGGGGGAGTTCCCATCCATGAAAGTATCAGGTCTCTGTCTTTCTGGGGTGTCTTTCTGTATTTTTGTACCACTGAATATTGATTGATACTCCCGGCTGGTCGACCCACGTTGCCAGTGGCGCGTGCCGAGACCACCGGTGGTCGTGCGTGTGCACCGCTTCAGACACCGTTCGTCACTCGAGACATTTTTTTTGTTCGGAAGATTTGTTCTTGTTTTAATGGTGATAAGAGGCGTTCGTGACTAAAGGTTCTACGAGATCTATCTATCTATCTATCTATCTATCTATCTATCTATAGATAGATAGATAGATAGATAGATAGCTTTCCCTGACGATCCCTTTTAGGTGAAACCTAGGTAGGTCTGTCTGGCTCACTAGGTATTCTTTATATATATATATATATATATATATATATATATATATATATTATCTTATTCATATATATATGAATATATTTTATTCATTTTCATATATATATATATATATATATATATTTATATATATATATATATATATATATATACAAATGAATAAGAACGAAGAATAAAATTGCAACGTTCGAAACATTAATTTAAAAGAGTGCTCAATATAAAAATAGAGCAGTGAATATTTATTTAATTATTATGATGGTAATATACGTTTTATCTGTCCTTTTCCTCTTTGTTTTTTTTTTATTTCTCATCTTCTTATCTTTTCTTTTTTTCCTCTTTCTTTCTTTTTTAATATCTTTTTGCCTCGTACGGAGCAAAAATAATTCTCAAAATAAAGGGAAGTGTTATTTTCATATAATAAAAAGTTAAATAAAAACGTTTATTACCATTATTGCTAACTACCTGATTGTTCAATCAATGTCGAAACAAAATGTATAATGTTGTAGTAGTTTGTAGCTCTTCTTATGACACAGTAATAATGAATTGTACAAGAAAGAAAGGAAGAAAAAAGAAAGGAAGAAAAAAGGAAGAAAAAGGAAAGGGAGAAAAAAGAAAGGAAGAAAAAAGGAAGAAAAAAGAAAGGGAGAAAAAAGAAAGGAAGAAAAAAGAAGAAAGAAAAAGAAAGGAAGAAAAAAGAAAGGGAGAAAAAAGAAAAGAAGAAAAAAGGAAGAAAAAAGAAATGGAGAAAAAAGAAGGGAAGAAAAAAGAAAGAAAGAAAAAGAAAGGAAGAAAAAAGAAATGGAGAAAAAAGAAGGGAAGAAAAAAGAAAGAAAGAAAAAGAAAGGAAGAAAAAAGAAAGGAAGAAAAAAAAAGAAAGAAAAAGAAAGGAAGAAAAAAGAAAGGGAGAAAAAAGAAAGGAAGAAAAAAGAAAGAAAGAAAAAGAAAGGAAGAAAAAAGAAAGGAGAAAAAAGAAAAGAAGAAAAAAGGAAAAAAAAAGAAATGGAGAAAAAAGAAGGGAAGAAAAAAGAAAAAGAAAGAAAAAAGAAAAAGGAAGGAAAAAAGAAAAAAGGAAAGGAAAAAAGAAAAAAGAAGGGAAAAAAGAAAAAGAAAGAAAAAGAAAAAGAAAGGAAAAAAGAAAAAAGGAAAGGAAAAAAGAAAAAAGAAGAAGAAAAAAAGAAAGAAAGAAAAAAGAAAGGAAGAAAAAAAGAAAGGAAGAAAAACTATCGTTACGTGAGCGTTCTTGAAAGAAAACTATAACGGTAAACAGTAAATTGTTATTGCAAATTGCCTGAAGACACCACTGATGGTAGAAACCTAGGTCGCGTAATAACTCGTTTACAAATGAAAAATATTCAAAAGTTCTACAATATAATTGTATTGAACACTTTTTAATACAAATGTGCACTGGTCTAATTTTATGACCAAAAACAAAGTAATATAAATAATCAATATATATATATATATATATATATATATATATAATATATATATATATATATATATATATATAATATATATATATATATATATATATATATATATATATATATATATAATAATATAATATATATATATATATATATATATATATATATATATATATATATATATATATATATATATATATATATATATATATATATATATATATATATATATATATATATATATATATATATACTTGTCCGTTCGTGATAAAAGGCGTTCGTGACTCAAGGTTCTACGAGATCTATCTAGAAAATGGCTGCACCAATATTCCTGAAATTTTACTATAGCATTTTAATCGAATACCACCGTGTTTTTATATACCTTATATTAAAAAATATTACAATATTAAAAAAATATATATTTTGCAAACTCGATTAGAGCCGATGAGAGCCGGAGCAAAACTTTCATTTTCAATATAGACGCCTTTGCAGACAACTTTGTTATTTCAGAGAAAACATTTGAAAACTTCACATTTAAGATAAACGAATTATATAGTCTAGAATTTCTGTGAGCAAATACGAAACTTATACACACACGATCTTTATAAATAATTATACACGATTCTCAAATTCAGTACACAATTCACATTTCGTTGTTCTAGTAAATAAATTTCTGTTTTAATTTTTTGAAATCTAAGCTATTTTTTATTATTATTTCTATTTGGGGGGGGGGGGGCGTAAACAACATAAAACACTTCTTTTTTTTTTAAAAAAAAGACTTTTCTATTCATTTTTTCAACAAATTAACATCAATATCCCATTTATTTTGTTGGTTTAGTAAATCCTTTTTCAATTTAACCAACCTGAGCCACAGCAAGGCGTGGCCGGGTATAGCTAGTATATATATATATATATATATATATATATATATATATATATATAGGAAAGAATATTAAAACGTTTTGAGTTTGAAAATGTGTTTTTTTGACAGTATTTGTTCTCGCGAAATATGTTACTAATTCAAATTTTAAAATCATTTGTTTCTGATGAAGGGCCGAGGGCAGTCTGAAATATAAAATATAATAGTAGAAATAAACAAATACTGTCAAAAAAACACATTTTCCAACTCAAAACGTTTTAATATTCTTTCCTATACATATTAAGACAGTATATGTGGATCATCACTATGCTATATATATATATGATAGAATGAAGTCAAGTAGGGAAAATGTCTCAATCTAACATAACCCATTTTTATTAAAAGATTGCGGTAAAAATGAATTTTTTTTTACAAAGAGACAGTATACTGGAATGTTTTCAAAGATGTGTCACGTTTTTTAATTAAATAGATACTTATTTTTAAATGCATGTGTGAGGAACATTTTGTATGTGTGTGTGCCTTGTGGTGCAATGGATATCGGCTTAGAACGAGAAATCGGAGAGCCGATTTCGAATTCCAGTTAAATTTGTTGCATTCACTTATACGTAAATACCCTTGGGAAAGGTACTAATCCGTCTCTTCTCTCCAGCTATGGGTCAAATAACAGGACAGATTGGGTTCTATAGCCTTGGTTAGTAACCAGTCTACTAGAAAATAATGCCAACCTACTGCGGGAAAATCTTCTGCCCAGTCAGTCATGTCTCAAAAGAGACAAGAACATCTAAGCATGTATCACGTATGGCACTTAACTGACTGGTGTATGTATAGAAACGTTTTTCTTTTTACAAGCATCAATACGCTTGTCAAGTGTATTAAAACGATGGGTAATTTTTTTGAAAATATATTCAAATGCAAATCATTTTCACAACAATGATCATTGCCTGATGACGAGGTAAAAATTTCGAAACATAGAAATGTTCGTATCGCAATGTAAACTATATTAATTTTAAATAAAAACAAAAAGCAAATTTAATTATATTATACTTTACAACATTTGTTGTATTGAGCACTTTTATAAAAATAAATGTAAATACAGAAGAAGTCGGAATTGTAAAACTGTTGGTTCTCTTCACCTGGATTTATATCACTCCCACTGTATATATTTATTTTTTAAAAAATAATATAGATACGATAAATCTCGGAATCTCTCTGAAAAATATACCTAATACCAACAAAAGGGAATATTTAGTAAGATTATAATACGAAACGGAGGATTTGATTCGACGAATGAGATGGAAAGATCATTTCTTTTTGTACAAGAAAAATTACGTAAAGAAACAGAAGTGTATGATTTTAAAAGCAAAAAAAAAAAAAAAGCACATAGATTTAAAGGTTGTGCGGATTTGAAAATGATTTGCTGTATATATATATATATATATATATATATATATATATATATATACAAAGTAGAAGACATTTTCAGTTTTTTAAAATGAAAAAGAATAAAAAAAATTCATTAAAATCTATCTAAATTAACCTCACTATAAATCAAACATTAAAAATAAATCCTTTAAAACCCCACGTTTTGGCATTAAATAGCCCATAGAGATTGATTTGCTGTTAAACAAAACTCAAAACTCAATATATATATATATGCAGATTATTTTCAGATAAATGCATCAGTAAAGGAACAAAATAAAAATGCAAGAAGAAAAACTGTTCTTAGCTGACGCATTTCGTCTTCTGAAATACGCGTTTCGTTTTCAAAGTGAATCCTTCAAGAAGGATTTTACGGCATATCAACACCTCTGTGGGTTATTTAATGCCAAAAAGCTGAGGTTTTAAAATACTTTTTCAATGTTCACTTATAGTGAGAAGAATGATTTAGTCAGATTTTGATGAAATTTTTTTGTTTTTATTCTTTATCATTTTAGAAAACTGAAAAGGTCTTCTAGTTTTGTATTCAAAAATGTTTTGCTGAGAATAATTTTTTTCCTTCAAAAATGTGTTATGATAATTATTTTTTCTTAAAAAAATGTATTGTTGGTTATTGTTGGGGGGGGGGGGGGTTAACTATTTGCCCATAGCTGGGACCCTAACAGGTGCTACTACTCCGGGTCAAAGTGGACCTGAGAACAGCAGCAGTTAAGAAGGAATTCTACAGGCGGGAAGTGTATTATGCATTAATCTGTTTCTTCCCTTCAGCTATGGATTAAATGGCGAGATAGACTGGGCTCTATAGCCTTAGTTAGCAACCAGACTACAGTAGAAAGTAATGGCAACCTACTGCGGAAAAATATTCTACCCAGTCAGTTATGTTTCTTTCGAGACATGATCGCCCAAGCGTGTATCACGTATGACACTTAAGTGAGTGATAGCACATGCATTCACCCAAAAGTATAAAAATTTGATCACGATTTAAAACAGTAGTCGCTTATTAAAAAAAATAATTATTGAATATTAATCGCTTAATTTTGTCTTAGTAAACTTAAAATATGACCTCCACGTGTTTTCACTGACCTTTCAACGACGTGATGAATATTGACGAACGTTCCTAAATTTTAAAATCTTGATAAACCAATGACATTCTTTCTCTTGTATATAAACACGTACAAAAGAAATCCTATATTTGCCTTGATAAAGTTTTTCAGAGAACGAAACACGTTAGTTAAAAATAGTTTTTCCTTTTGTCTTGTTATATATATATATATATATATATATATATATATATATATATTCAGTACCAGCCGAAATTATTAGGTCACCTTAGTTTAAAAAAAACATATGTATTTCATACTATTTTTAGCATTTATTGCCAAATGAATAACTGTAAATAAAATAGAATGGTTCTTTTGTTAATACTGCACCATAACATGTGCATCAAATGAACTGTTCTGGTGTCCAGTTTTTGGGCTCTCTTCCCCCTGCTAGTCTCTTCTTATTATTGGCTGGCCGAAGCAAAGGCTTCCTGGCTGCCTTGTAAAATTTTGCAAAGTAATAATAACAAAAGAACCATTTCTTTTCATTTAGAATTATCCACTGGCAATAAATACTAAAAATAGTATGAAATACATCATTTCTTTTAAAAAAGTGGGGTGGCCTAATAATTATGACCGGTAGTATATATATATATATATATATTAATGCAGGTTTCATTGAATAATATAGACAAGTTTTGTCTATTAATTTTGTGTAGGATCCGTTCATACCGTCTGATATACTTGATGGTGATGTCGTTAAAAGACAACAAAAAATCACAGTATTTGTTGTTCTATGTTTACTGTGTGTTATTATTTACTCTTTGATAATGGCTTATGTGAGCCGAAAGCTTAGACCTGATAAAAAATTCAACAAATACTGTGATTTTTTGTTGTCTTTTAACGACATCACCATCAAGTATATCAGACGGTATGAACGGATCCTACACAAAATTAATAGACAAAACTTGTCTATATTATTCAATGAAACCTGCATTAATGAAAAAATGCTGCCAAAATACACACAATATATATATATATATATATATATATATGTGTGTGTGTGTGTGTGTGTGTGTGTGTGGAACATTGTGGAAAAAAGGTTTTTAAAGGTTTTTGCATTTCGTCGTTTAGGACTAAATTTGTTATATCGGTGAGATTACACACGCACGAACGAGGGATGCTGTGAATTTTAAATTTATTTTTTTACATTCCCATGAATTTTTTCCACTGATATTGTCCTTGATATATAAACATTTATTTGTTTATATTTCTGAGATAAGATATTTTTTACACTATTTAAATTATTTAGACTATTGTTCTCATCATTGTCGCCATTTGTACGACCTTTCGGCCGTTGTACGCTCCGGCCTTCTTCATGTGGTAGGAATTTCGAACCGAACCCATTATTACAATCACTAGAGTGTATCATGACTTGGAGGTTAAGAGATAGATAACTGATGGCTACCAAAAGCAGGCACAACGCAAGGAATGAGGATGATACACCCCAGTGATTGTAATAAAGGGTTAGGTTCGAAATTCCTAGCAACTGAAGAAGGCCGGAGCGTACAACGGCCAAAACATCATACAAATGGCAACAAAGATGAGGACAATAGTCCGAATAATGTAAATAGTATAAAAATTTATTTAGGGTTATCTTACATATATATATACTATAGTACTATATTATACTATAGTGTATATATATATATATATATATATATATATATATATATTCTTTAAATATTGCTATATATTGGAGGGTACAGCGTTGAATATTGGTGGCAGAGTGTTTTTAATATTATATAAATACTTTTTCTTCTATGTGCCGTGTTCCTTCAGGATGTAGGGGATCATGGCCCTCCACATCTCCTTATTCCTTCTCAATCTTAATACTCCTTCTGATGTTATCCCACTTAATTCCCGCTCCATCATCTATCTGCTTAAGTTCATTAAGTATGTCATGCGACGCTTTCCCTCTATCTCTCTACCCATTATCCGTCCCGTGAGCATTAGATTCTCTGAACCCTCTTTCCTCATTCAGTCAGTTAAATGCCATACGTGAAACACGCTTTGGCGATCATGTTTCGAAAGAGACATGACTGACTGGGCAGAATATTATCCCGCAGTAGGTTGCCATTGCTTTCTGCGGTAGACTAGTTGCCAGCCGAGGCTATAGAACCCAATCTGTCCTGTTATTTAACTCATAACTGGGTGGAAGAGACGGATTAATACCTTTCCCAAGGGTATTTGCGCGTAAGTGAATGCAATGAATTCAACTGGAATTCGAACTCGGCTCCCCGATTTCTCGTTCCGAGCCGATATCCATTGCACCACAACGCACATATGTCCAAAACTGTCAGCTGTCTTTTCCCGATGTCAAGTGTCAGTTTCCTTCTCGTGTCCATCCTCTTCAAAACCTCGTCGTTGTTCACGTGTTCTGTTCATGGTATTCTTGGCATCCATCTGTAGAACCACAATTGGGTTGCTTCAATTCTTTCCTTCATCTTTGATGACTTTATGAAAATTGAAATATATTGATGGTCCGTATCATAAATTCGAAGTGAGCATAATATATTAAAGTGGTCTTGAACCAGCACTGAATCGTACCAAGAGACGTTAGGGAAGTGCTGCGTCCGAAGATTAACATAAAATTTCATTTTTTTTTTTTTTTAATCATCTCACCCCAAGCAAGGCATTTCACTGCCACTATTGCGCATGGGGCTACATAGGGGAAGGTAAAGAGAAGGAGTGGTTAGACATAGGGAATGTCAGGAGGAAGGTGACAGATGAGTAAGGATAGCGAGGATGAGGGTTAGGCAGATGGGAAGAGTGCTTGATAGAATGGGAGCAGGTTAGTGTGTTAGGAGGTGTCTATTGACCTTACATTTAAACTCCTGGAGATTGTAGCCGTCGGGGAAGCAATCGTTTGGAAGAGAATTCCACAGTCGGGAAGTGCGAGGAAAGAAACTGTTGGAGTAGAAGTTACGGCTGCATTTTATCGGTTTCACTGTAAAAGGGTGGGATCTAGTTGCTAGTATCTCGTGCAAATTCGTATTTAGGGGGCACCAGTGATCTAAGTTCATCGGAGCAGAAGCCGTGAAAATTAGATAAAAATAGAGAGCTCAGTGGAAAGAAACTCGTGGAGAGCGTGGCAGCAGAGAGTCCTCAGAAGAGAAGCCCCCGTCAAGCAAGTGTTTCGGCCCTTATCTCCTGACACTCTAGGGGGGTTGGGCCACACCCGGTTCATGACTCCGGATGTCCCTCTGCTGCCCCTTTTTTTTTTCTTTTTTTTTTGGGGGACTAGCCACGGATGGGATCCGTGACCTTCTGGATATGCTCATTTTCACTCAAAGACTCCCGTACTAACCAGAGCAAATATATTGAGCGGAAAACTCAACACATAATCCAGCTGGATTTATAAACGTTTAATTATATACTGAGTTTTCCTTTCAATACATATATATATATATATATATATATATATATATATATATATATATATATATATATATATATGTATCGAGGCAGCAGATAATTTTCTAAACAGATACTATTAAATATAAGAGACAATGAATGTCTATTATGTCTAATCCTGAGCCGTTCTAAACATCGTATTTTGGCTTTAATTTAAGATGAAAATAAATACAAAATTTCTCCAACATTTGGATAATATTTTATGAAGTTGGTTGTAAGCTTTCGGCTCACATGAACCATCTTCAGAGAGGTTACAAGGACGTTAACATATAAAATCTTTGCTGATGGTGGATGCTTTTATGTTAACGTCCTTGTAACCTCTCTGAAGATAGCTCATGTGAGCCGAAAGCTTAGAACTAACTTAATAAAAAATTATCCAAATGTTGGAGGATTTTTGTTTTTATTTTCAACCGAAATTAAAGCTAAAATACGACGTTTAGAGCGGCCCATGATTAAACATCATAGAAATTCATTGTCTGTTATATTTAACAGTATATGTTTAGAAAAAAAATGGTGTTAAGTGTAGCACATTTGCAAGTATTCTTCTCTCAGATCCCTTAGAAGCTAATAAACGCTGAATTAAACTGTCGGATGTGCGACTATAACCTCTAGCATTTAATGTAGATACATTATGGTAGACAGTAACACCCGTCTGTTTATGTAGATAATTCTCTCCAGAAGTTGCTGAGACTCTACGCTGGCATTTGCCTCTGCAACTACGACACTGTCAGTTCTATACCTTCGGGTAGAGGGCGCTCTCTGCTTCCGAGCAGAGAGCACTAACCCAGTCGTGGTTCCGCCGAAGGGTAGAATCACGACTCGGTAATAATAGACAGACATTTTTTGACCCGGCTATATGGCCGGGAAGACCCACTATAAAATGACCTTGTGTCACATCTAATCTTGCGTGGGAAGGTTGGTAAATACCGTTGCTGGTCATGATCATTAAGAACACATGGTCAGACGCTGCACTGTTCAAGGCGAGTCGTAAATATTTGCATCCATTATTCGTAGGGCACACGTGAAGGCGGTGATTGAGAGATGTGAGAGAGTGTCCTATCAGTTTGATCCACATTAATCAGATAGTCAGTTAAGTGCCGTACGTGATACACGTTTCGGCGATCATGTCGCTTTTGATCCATGACTGATGAGGTAGAAGATTTTGCCATTTCTGTGATTGTCGCTAAAGGGGACACAGGCCATGGACTTGGGATAATCGTCTTGACTGCAAGTGCTTCAATTTTCCTCAGAAATCTACGGTTCCGCCAGGTTATCTTACCTGATCCTGCAACTCTAACATATATGTAGGCCACATCAATCTGATGAGAAATCTGGAAATAGCAGCATTACTTTGCGAAGTGACCTGGCATCCCAAGGCCCTACTCAGTCACAGTTATCACGAACTAGGATCCCAAGGGCTCTATCTCGACTACTCTCATATAATCGACCAGGCGATAAGGAACTAAATCCCCACCCCCAGCGGTCACTATGCTCCTGCAGTGGGGAGAGGAGGGAGACAAAAGGAGACAGGCATGTTGAAAGGTAAGTTATTTGAATTCTACAGTAGACTGATTGCCAAATAAAACAATTAGAACCCAATCTACCCTGCTATTCAAAGCATAGCTAGAGGGAAAAGATATGGATGCATACTTTTCCCAAGGGGATTTGCGGGAAAGTGAACGTCAACTAGAACTCGTTGCATTCGAACTCGGCTCTCCGATTTCCAATTCCGAGCTGATGTCAATTACAGAACGACTCAGGCCACTCTAATCAGGCCTGATAATTTATATTGAATAGTCGGTGTTCGCACTGACTCACCAGATGTCATAATAAGATTAATACTGGTCTGGACAGTTTTATGTCGTCAAGGTAGATGGCGCAAACTACCCTTAACTTTACAGTTATACCATAGTTTATGGCATCTATCTATCTATCTATCTATCTATCTATCTATCTATCTATCTATCTATCTATCTATCTATCTATCTATCTATCTATCATTTAACAGAATTAAGCGACAATGATCATTATTAATAAGATTGATACAGGTTTGAGCATTTCTATGAGCTCAAATAAATGATGCCACCCACAATAAACATTACAAATAGCTTTTAGAACATCAGCATCTATCTATCTATCTATCTATCTATCTATCTATCTATCTATCTATCTATCTATTAAAAAAAACATAATTTAGGGATATATATTCATATATGAGGCAAAAACATTCTCCAGATTCAATCAACACAAGGTGAAAGTAACAAATCTAATTAAACATAATAAAAACAATGACGCTTTTATATATATATATATATGATCATTAGCCATTTGTTGATCTGAATTAAATCAGACCAGTATACAGCTGCATTAAAAAGTGTTCAATACATATATAACGTAGAGCTTTTAAATATTTTCATATTGACTGTCTTCCGAATGAACACACACACACACACACACACACACACACACACACACACACACACAAGCATATGTATAAAGAGAGAAAGAGAAAGAGGGATATAGAGAGAAACAAAGCGAGAAAACTTGAATAGACAGTGAAATGACACGTGTAAACAGACTAAACAAACACGTGTATGGGTGCATTCTAAGCATGAAATTTTTGTTATACATACATATATATATATATATATATATATATATATATATATATGTGTGTGTGTGCGTGTGGGTGTGTGGTGCGATGGATAAATTGTCGCAATGTTATTTAATTAATTTCGCGCATGCGCGTTGTTTTTGATTTTGTTGACTGCACAGTAGGGTAAGTTGGGCACCATCTATGAGAAAAAAAAAAGCACCATGGCGCAACTCACTCGACCAGAAACTTGCAAACGACACGCAGTACTGCTTGACATTTGCAGCGGAACTCTAATACGAACATATATATATATATGATCATTAGCCATTTGTTGATCTGAATTAAATCAGACCAGTATACAGCTGCATTAAAAAGTGTTCAATACATATATAACGTAGAGCTTTTAAATATTTTCATATTGACTGTCTTCCGAATGAACACACACACACACACACACACACACACACACACACACACGCACACACACACACACACAAGCATATGTATAAAGAGAGAAAGAGAAAGAGGGATATAGAGAGAAACAAAGCGAGAAAACTTTTGGGTGTCAATCTGAG
>JBBBDQ010001864.1:730000-732500 GCA_037127315.1 Ascarosepion bandense | reverse complement strand
ATTCTTTTCTGTCTATCTATCTATTTCATTCTTTTCATATCTATCTATCTATCTATCTATCTATCTATCTATCTATCTATCTATCTATCTATCTATCTATTTCATTCTTTTCTATCTATCTATCTATCTATCTATCTATCTATCTATCTATTTCTGTCTTACTATCTATCTATCTATCTATCTATCTATCTATTCATTCTTTTCTATCTATCTATCTATCTATTTCATTATTTTCTATCTATCTATCTATCTATCTATTTCATTCTTTCTGTCTATCTATCTATCTATCTATCTATCTATCTCTCTGTCTATTTCATTCTTTTCATGTCTATCTATCTATCTATCTATCTCTATCTATCTATCTATTTCATTCTTTTCATGTCTATCTATCTATCTATCTATCTATCTATCTATTTCATTCTATTCATATCTATCTATCTATTTCATTCTTTCACTTATCTATCTATCTATCTATCTATCTATCTATCTATCTATCTATCTATCTATCTATTTATTTATTTTCTATCTATCTATCTATCTATCTATCTATCTATCTATCTATCTATTTCATTCTTTTCTATCTATCTATCTATCTATCTATTTCATTCTTTCTATCTATCTATCTATCTATCTATTTCATTCTTTCTATCTATCTATCTATCTATCTATCTATCTATCTATCTATTTCATTCTTTTTCATAACTATCTATCTATCTATTTCATTCTTTCTATCTATCTATCTATCTATCTATTTCATTCTTTTCATATCTATCTATCTATCTATGCTAGCTACTTACTTATCTATCTATCTATCTATCTATCTATCTATTTATTCTTTCCTGCCTATCTATCTATCTATCTAGATAGCTATCTATCTATACGGTCGCATATGTATGTATGTATATATATATTTCTCATCCATATACAAGCCTGTTTTCGCGGTATCACCACTCATCAGTGTGGCTAGACACATCCATTTGCTTCTGGAAATGAAAAAGGAAATTTTAACGTGTTGTATATATAAGCAGTGTATACATACTCATGTCACTGAAGGAACTTAATTCATTCCTTCTGAGTAATGCATATATCGCAGGAGTGGAAACTGTTTTTATAATTTTCTTCTCCAGATAGCTCAATTGTAATGAGAGCATATATGTATATATAATTTGTTTCATTTATATCTGTACCCACATCTGTCAAGTCTTATCCGATACTATAATTATTATATAAATCTGTCCGTGTCTATCTGTTCCTGTCCATGTCTAATAAATAAATCTATTTGAATAAAATTGATGTTCTGTCCGCACGTGCACTTTCATTTCCTAGCGTGCATTTCTATCATTACGAACAAAGACAATTTGTTACGATCTACGAGATTCTAACTGCAATTCATTGTTTAGATCTAAACACGACTTTCTCTCTTAGCCGAATGTCTTAATATGTACTCATTGCCTTTTTACCGATATAACCCAAATATAATTCAACTATTGCTTAATATATACACATATAAATATGAAGATCTATCTATCTATCTATCTATCTATCTATCTATAAAGATATATATATATATATATATATAAAGATATATATATATATCTCTAAAGATATATATATATATATATATATTATTGTATATTATTATATATTACATATTACATAGTATTATATATTATTATTGTTATATATGTATTATAGACAGACAGACAGACAGATAGATAGATAGATAGATAGATAGATAGATACTCACTGAAGATAGATGAATATGTAGTGACTGAAGTAGATAGATACTAACAAGGTGAAATTGATAAATATATACAAAGCTAGATAGATAGACACACACACACATATATATATATATATATATATATATATATATACGTATATATATATAGCCTTATATCAACCTCTTATATAACGTTACATTATATATATATATTAATTCAGATACTTTAATCCAAGCGAAAAAGCAGGAAGGTAAATTCCAAAAACCCGATCCTAATTAATATTAAAAATTTTATTTTAATATTAAAAAATGATACAGGAAGAGAGCTCCATGTAATAAAATATTACAAAGCAAATATAAATATATATATTTATATATATAAATATAAATATATATATTTATATATATAAATATAAATATATATATTTATATATATAAATATAAATATATATATTTATACATATAAATATAAATATATATATTTATACATATAAATATAAATATATATATTTATACATATAAATATATATATATATATTTATACATATAAATATATATATATATATATATATATATATATATATATATATTTCTTAGATTAATATATACGACCCCAAACAGTCATTGACAAATATCGAACGTTAAAATATCGCAATTATAAGAACATGCAAACTGGCTCTCTCTATCTTTATATTTATATATATATATATATATATATATATATATATATATATATTATAGTGTGTGTGTTTGTGTGTGTAGACATATAAATACATA